>JANHFJ010009549.1:43003-54146 GCA_032468195.1 Cerberus rynchops
ATTAATTTTAATTGGGTTTTTAAATTGTTTACTTGTATGTTTTTACCTGGCTGTGCACCGCCCTGAGTCCTTTGGGAGAGGGGGTGGTATAAAAATCCTGAAATAAATAAATAAATAAATAAATAAATAAATTAATTTCAGTATATGCAAAGTGACGGTCAAGGGAGATGCAAACTTAACTAGAATGCTGAATGAACAATTTGTAGTAGTGTCTAGACAATTCTTCTACAGTATCTAGATCAAATTTTAAAATGTCAGAATGTAGCCACCTTCTTATGCTTTGTCACTGACCAAAAATAAGCCATTATCGATAAATGTTCTGGTAGTAAATGACATACTAGTAGATGCTGAAATCACAAAGCACCATTTTGGAAGTTTAGTTTAATATCAGTTCATTGAAGCCATGTGCAAAAAGGAAACAAATTCATGTTATTGTCACTACAACTGTCACTAGAATTCCAAATGATGTCATAGTTTTGGAGTGCTTTACACCAGCTTTCATTCTATATGGACAGGGAGAACTTTGTAACAATGACTCAAAAATCTTGCATTGGCATTTACTGCAATGCTGCATTTTATAGACTATCTTTTAACGAGTCAGGACAACTAGTTGGATCCCAAGTACAATAGTTTAAACAAGCTGACATGATCATGTTGTTATTATTATTATTTATTGCATTTATATTGCTGCCTGTTTGCCCATGATGACTCAAGGGGGCTTACAGAAAATAAATATGCCAATCATTTGTAATTACACTGGCTATCAGTTCACTGTCAAGCCAATTCAAAGTATAGGTATGTTCAGGTCTTTTCCTCATGTAAGATTGAGAGTATCTTCGCAACATTTCAGCGAGGTCCCACTCGCCATCCTCAGGCTGGTGCTTTCTGCTTCGTGCCAGTGCAAGCAGTGTGTGATCAGAGCTGCCGTCTCTCTATAAATACTGGTAGGGAAGCCTGGTGTGCTGGGCTGGTGGGCTGTGATCTCCTGGGTCATTTGTTTTGTAGTGATCTTTTTTCCATTAGCCTTCCATGTTTTAATGGCTCGGGTACTGGGTTGTGTGATGGCCTTGCGAGTTATTTTGTTGTGGAATCCTGGGTCCTGTGTTGTAATCTCCTGGGTCATTTGTTGTGTTTTGATCTCTTTTCCATTAACCTCCTGTGTTGTAATGGGTACTGGATTGTGTGATGTGAGCCCTATGTGTGAACCCTGTGTGAGCCCTACACAGAATCCATCACCTCACACGTAAAAAACTCCTTCCACTTCATAGAAATAATAAAGAAACAAAACCTACAACCCAGTGACCTACTCTTGAGCTTTGATGTCATATCCCTCTTCACCCAAGTACCCATCAAAGAAGCCTTGACAGCCATCCAAAACAAATACAACCCCCCCAAACACATCCTAGATCTGACCAACCACTGCCTAACCAACACATACTTCATCCACAATGGACAAAGATACAAATAGATAGAAGGAGCACCCATGGGATCACCCTCTCACCTGTCATTGCTAACCTATACATGGAACACTTTGAAACAGCAAATGAATGAGTAACATTCATATGGTGATCCCAGGTACAGAGGATCTCCTCCTAACTCCCAAGGAAGGAAAGGGAATTTTTCTATGGAGATATCAGGTCTTTGGGGTCCCACGGGAACTTCTTTCCCTCCTGACCTTCTATTTTTCCTGATGTCCTTATGATGCCAGAGAGAATTACATTTTTTGCTGCCAGTTCTCTAATCTAGCAATTCTTACTCTACGCAGTAGAGATCTTATGATCCAAGTATTAACAGCAGAAGTCTTGCATCCTCTGTTCTCCCTTCCTTCCCCCATATATTGCATTTCTTTCCATAGTTGGTAGAACTTGATTGCCCTGAATGGAAGAAGTAGGGAGACAGAGGATGAGGCATTGAATAGGTCCTTTGGTGCCCATCTTGTCATCATGCTATGGGATCAAAGAACAAGCAACAATAAAGACCAGCTGCCAGTTCCTACACCAAATTAAGTTTTCCCCACCTTGCCCCTCTCTCTTTCCCGCTTGTGCAGACAGACTGCGGCTCTGATTTATTGCCAAAGCAAAAAAGGGGCTGGAAATGTCATCATCCCTTATTTCTGCTAGCTCCCACACTGAGTAACAGTAGTTTATGCAGCAGTGTGAAAGAACTCCAAGTTAATATGATACAAAAAAATATATTTTTTTTTTAAATATTTGGTTTAATCATTCATTTTTGGCCGTTTGTTAAGTGAACATGTTCGCTACCAGGCCAGACAATATTCCAAAGATTCCAGTGAAGAGAGGGAGATGAAATCCATAGAATTTCAAAGCATTTTCATGGAACTTTGTAATAGTTAGATGATGCCTGTCAAGTCAGCTCCTGCTATGGAGATAGAAACTTGGCAAGAAGAAGGAACAAGAAAGCAACCCTCACACAAAATCTGCATTTTGGCAGCACCTGCCTGCTTGGGCCTCCTGATGCTTTGGGGAGAACAGCAGTGCTGGTGGCCAGCTTATGTGCAGACATCATGCATTGTTTATTAATCCATGTCTTCCTGTGCTTTATTTGGCAGCCTGCGGTAGCTTGGCTAATGCAACAGCATTTAATAATGATCTCCCACTTACTTAAACACTCCAAGTGAGCAGCAGGCAGAATCATGGGAACCAACCATTCATTGTACATGAGCTCAGCTACATCTAGTTAAATATTTGATGACAGTTCAGAAAAAAACTTGATACTCTTAGGCTCTTTCTGATTATGACCCTACAAGGCCATGAAGCTACTACCTCTATGATATAGAAGACATCTGCCCCCCCCCCAGGCCAGTCAGCAATAATTAGCAGAGTGGTGCAAGTAACAGAGTGCAAAGGCAAGATCACAAGCGGTGGAGGTGAACAAAGTATCTATGCTTGCCTCCCTTGGTGCTCTCTTGGCCAAAATTGAATTCAGTTCTTTCCAACTTTCTTATAATGGTCGAATAAAATGCTGGGTCAGAGATCAAACACATGTCTCTTTCTTTGCAAGTGGGACTTGTTCATAAGGGCAAAGACAGGATGGGAGATTCTAAATGGACAAATATGTGCCATCTAGGCACTATGTTACAGAATGAAGATAGATGATTGATACATAGATGTCTTGAGATAGGTGTATCCCTGCCAAAAGTTGGCAGATTGTCACTTCTCTACCCTTATTCAAGGACAGAAACGGGACAGGCTCATGAATCTTACTCAAATACCAACACAGGAATAGTGTTCATCCCAGAGGTGAAATTCAGCTGGTTCACACTGGTTCTATAGAAACGGTTATTAGAAGAAATCTCCTTTTGTTTTTTTCCCACTTTGCAGAGTTAATCCTGTAAATAAGGCAGTTGTTTCTAGCCTAATCTTTATTGCTTTTCTCACAGAAACTGCATCTCCCTTTATTACATTGTAACATTGATGAAGTTTAATTCTGTGCTTGGTGATGTTTAATCCTGTGGCCATGCCCACAGGTAGTAAAACAATTTGAATTTCACCACTGGATAAAGGGATACATCAATATCCTCTTCAGCATCCTGCTTTTTCTTCTACAATAGCTAAAATCTCCCTAAATATTTGATTGTGTATAATTTCACGATAAAACCAATTTGCCTTCCTGTGGAGCATCCCATGGCTATTTTGCCACAGTACATGAAGTAGACACGTAAAGATACATGAAGCAGAATTTAATCCTGCCCTATATTTCAGCAGTCCCCACCAATTGCCAGAAAGACTCCGAACCTGTAAGATATTGCTAACATTTTGTGATGCTTTGCTAAATCTTTTGAACAAATTGTACAACATCACAGAGTTTTCACCATTTGTCATAAAAGAAGGGGGCAGGGGTTGCAAACAGAAAGAAGAAATAAATGTCAAATATCAAAGAGGATTTCCCTAGCTTCTTTAGGTATATTACATTCTAGTTATCATGCTATACAGTAAAAGCACTACAGACCTAACTATTTGTCATTAGGAGTTTATTCATTGATTCTGGTGAGACATAGAAGTTCCCTCTACCAACCTCTTTTTATCTTCAGCCTGCAGGAAGCAATGGGCTGGCCTGATGGCCTAGCACCCAACTTTGCCCTATACAACAACATAAGAATCAGATTAAAGCAGTTATTTTTTTTTCTGTATGAGGCTTAGCAGCTGCTGTATTTCAATCAAATGAGAAACTAATCCACCAGTGGTACTCCAACATCTAGAGAACAAGTAATTGACCTCTTTATGGAGCACTTGGACTGGGATTTGCCAGTGGCAAAAACTCAAGTGACAAGGGCAGTGGCCAGCAAATGAAAACATATTTATTCTCATGATCCAGCTTTATGATGAAGCAAGGTCCTTAGCTATTGATACGCTGCCCATTCTCAGCATGGCAAGCATTTTCTCCAAGGATTCTTCTCCCATAGACCCAATGGTTGTGCTAGTCTCCTGTCCCCAAAACAGTACAAAAAGCACCAAATCTATAAATTAGCTGCTTTCCATCAGAATGTCCTAATCATAGTGATCTAGTACAGTGAGGTTTCTCTTTTTTTAGGAAAAGAAATAAAAGCAAAAAAGAACACACCAAAAGTCTACATGCCATAATCAATGCTTTCATAAAAAGCTATTGTAAAATATTCATGAAGCAGTCTGGTGTTAAACAGGGGAAATCTGTTCAACATCTCACAATAATATACATCTTAATTGGCTACACTAATATCCATATAGGTTCCCAAAAGAAAGGGGGGGTTGCAAAGAGAAAGAAGAAATAAATGTCAAATATTGGGATTCCCCTAGCTTCTTTAGGTATATTACATTCCAGTTATTGTGCTACACAGTAAAAGCACTGCAGACTTAACAGAATAATAAAATAACAGAGTTGGAAAGGACCTTGCAGGTCTTCTAATCCAACCCCTGCTAAAGCAGGAGACACTATATCAGTGGTGGCAAACCTTTTGTGTCATCAAGTGCCATCCTTAGTGCCGGAAGGGCACACCAACCATCCCCTGAGCCATGCGCAGCCCCGCTGGCTCTGCAGCCCGTTCTCGCACTCCTCATGCGCAGCCCCCGCAGCCAGTTCTTGCACTCCATTGCACACTAGCCAGCTGGCTTTTGCTGTACGGGAGCACCGAAACTCAGAAGTGTAGTGTCCTAGCATGGTGTGCATGCATGCACAACAAACAGCTGGCCAGCACATTTGTGCATATTGGAAACCTGACGTTCGGCTCTCAGAGCACGCATACATGCTGGGATGCTGCGCTTCTGGATTTCGGCACTCCCACGCAGCAAAAGCCAGCTGGCTAGCATGCAACAGAGCGCAAGAACTGGCTGTGGGTGGGTGGGCTGTGAGCAAGAAGAGCGAGAACGGGATACAGAGCCATCGGGGCTGTGCGTTGCACACAGGATGGTTTGGCGTGCTGGAAAGCTCAAGGGATAGTTTGGCGTGTGTTTCTGGCACAAGTTCCATAGGATTGCCACCATTGCACTATATCATTCCAGGCAAATGACTGTCCAAGCTCTTCTTAAAAGCTTCCAGTGATGGAGTACACACAACTTTTGAAGGGAAGCCATTCCACTGGTTAATTGTTCTCCCTGTAGTAAGTTTCTCCTTAGTTCCTAGGTTGCTTCTCTCCTTGATTAGTTTCCATCCATTACTTCTTGTCTTGCCTTCTGGTGCTTTGGAGAATAGGTTGACTGCCCTCTTCTTTGTGGTGACTTCTCAAATATTGGAACACAAATATTGAAAACACAGATATCATATCAGCCCTAGTTTTTCTTTTACTAGACTAGACATATGCAATTCCTGCAAGTGTTCTTCATATGTTTCAGTTGCTCATTTTTGCACTCTTTCCAGAGTGTTAACATCTTTTTTATAAAATGGTGACCAAAATTGAATGCAGTATTCTAAGTGTGGTCTTACTAAGACTTTTTCTTTTATCCCATATATTTTTTAATCTTTCCAAGAAGTATGTTGTGGTCTACTTTTTCAAATACCTTACTGAAATCCAAGTATACTTCACTTCATTCACTTCATTTTGCTGGGCCACTACTTAGACATTTTGTCAAAGAATGAAATAAGATACGTTCAGCATGATCTTTTTGACAAAACTGTGTTGGATTCTGACTATAACTTTGCTTGCTTCTAGGTGACGGATTATATTTTCCAGAATCTTCCCAGGTATTGATGGCAGACTGATCAATCTATAATTTCCTGGATGTGTTTGTTTTCCTTTTTTGAAGTTGGGAACTGCATTAGCTGTTTTCCAGTCCTCTGATATTTTCCTGGTACTCCATGATCTAAGAAAGATATGGTTCAATGGTTCTGAGATCACATCTGCCAGCTCCTTCAGAACTGTGAGATGTACTCTATCAGACCTGATGATTTGAACTTGCCTAGAGCAGACAGGTGTTTTCTTACCATTTTCTTGTTTATTTAATTTGTATTCCTAGTCTGTCTTTTTCGGTTATGTTTTTGATAGGTTGAGGTGTGTTATCTTTTTGGGTGAAGACAGAGGCAAATAATAAATTCAGCAAGCATTTGGCGATTAAGACTTCAGAAAGCTTCTGTCTGAGCATTTTGACCCCAAATGTCTGGACTCCGCTGCTTTTGTTAATTGCCAAAGGAACAAAAGCCTCTCTGTGCATCTGTCATATTGAGAGGTTGGGTAGTCAAAACTGCAGGATCCTTCCCCTCCTCATCTTCCTCTTCCTCCTCCTGCCTTTTATAAAATAAACATCCAATTTAGTTTCACTTACCTGATTTCAAAGGAACTTTTGGCCTTTCCTGAGAGTTAACCCCCTGACTTAAGCTTTTCTCCTTAACAATAGACCCAACTATATTTGGCTCCAGTCAGTTTTTAATGTGAGAATCTATAAGTACATTCTTTCCAAAATCTAGAAAAATGGACCATTAGCTTCTTGCAAATGTTTCTGCTGTTTTGAAGCCCGGTATTGCCAGACCTATACCTGATACAAAGCTTGATTTATTTTCAGTGGCCTGAGGGGGGAGGAGTTACACAAAAGCAGTCAGTTAATCAGGTGGATCTGTTATTTATTCCCTGATTATACCAAAATATTTTCATATAACTTCCAAAGTGGACAGGTGCAGGGCTGTATCATGAATAACTGTGGATGCATGTTTCAATTTACAGGCAAACAATTCTCCTGAGGTGTCTCTAACTGGGCATAATATTTGCATGCTACCTTTAGAAAAGGATATCTCCAAACCTCAAGGTATGTCAGCATTTCCATTACAGATTTTAAAAAAAATTCAATTACAGATTCAGAATTTATTATGTACATATGGAAATAGTACTTATAAAAGAGAGAAGGGTTTGTGTCTGGGGCTGTCAATACTGTGAAGGATTGGGTGATTATAAAGCAAATTAACAATACTTTTAAATGTGCATTCACTTATCTTTCCAATTAAATCCTTATTAAACAACTGCACAGACAGTAATGGTACTCTTGCAAAGCATGGATCAAGACAGCTTTATTGTAATTTTTACTTTGTAACAATTTATCAAGCAGTTATTTCTTTACTATTAAATTGTTTTGTTAATAAATATTCTCAGTTCACCAAAGTATATTGTTTTATTTTGTTATGGTTACAGTTTGTATTTGAATGTTATATTAGATGCTGGACCCTCCTGGAATAATTTTATTTTATCACTAATTACTGCGGAAAATAAAATCAGCTACTATTAATACCAGGTGGCCTATTGCTTTATAAAGATCTGCCATTCTGTTTTAAAATCTCCCAGTTCTAATAATAATCTTTTTTTGTTTTTAAGGAAGGCATCATGTTCTTTGTAGATAATAAACACTATCTTTTTTTAAAGAAAACAACAACCCCAAAGTCTTTTTTCCAAATGAATGTATATAAATACACAAACGTGACAATTGATCTATAAACAACATATATATTTTACAGTTTTAAGGCAAGGGAGGACATTCAAAGGTCAGGTTCCTTTAGTCATGCTAAATATTTTGTAACAAAGAATTTTATAAGCAGGCAATTAATACTTCATTAATTTTACATGTTAACCAGCATTTAAACACTGCTTTTAAGCAGGTTCTGTGATTTGTGAAAACATGACACATATCAACTCAGATTTCAAATATTTCCTATTTCTTTGGCGCCTCCTGCCCATTCACTCTGCCACCCCCAAGGTACCATGCTCCATCTTGGAAAATGTAACACTAAAGATAATTAGTAAGGTTTTCATAGATTATACCTATTATCTGTTACTCATTTCTCTAATGGACTTATAAAGTACAGATTTATTTATTAGAAATCAGATTCTATTGAAAACCTATATAGTATAAAAATATTTCTATCTATCTCTAGCTTCATTTGTAAGCACTATCTCCGATAAGGTTTGGAGACAAAGGTTTCAGATATAGAGTAAATGAAAACAAACAAATCAGGTTTGCAATCTGGGGGAATCCTTTTGGAATCTGCCTTGTCCCTGAATTTTCCAAGTGGTGGTGGTGACTCACATTTTGTTATCTGTGAGATAACAAAATCATTCAAATATTCAAACAGTACCTGTTTCAAATCTAAATAAATGAAATTACAAATTTACAATTATGTCATTAAAGTGATAGGGGCATGTTGAGTTTTATAGGCAGGATAACAAAATATAACAAAATGAAAAGAAAGAAAATCTTACAGGTGTGATAAACATAACTCTATATATCAGAATTTTCTGGATAGTTTGCCGAGTAGGGAGTTACAAAATTGGGTCCTTGCATCCTTATAGTAGGCAGTATGACAGGAAAAGAGCTACAGATTCAATGGATTCTTCTCACAAGGGCATAATCCCCTTAGCTCGTAAGAGATTTATTTATTTTTTAAATTTATTTTCTTGAAGAAGAGCGGTAGAGAAGATATGGAAATGTGCTAATGTGAGTGCTCTTGGGAATTTAGGAGTAATTATTTAGTGTAAGTATCTTGACTACTTAGGATAGATTGAGCCAGTCTCTAGAATATTGCCGGAATACAGAAAAAGGATTCATAGCCTATCATCAGAATGGTTTTTCTCTAGTGTTGTGATATGTATGCTTCTGGGATAATGTGTTTATTTATTTAATATGGTGCCATATCAGTATGTGACTTTGGGTGACTAACAAGTGTAAGACTGTATAAAAACAGTAAACAAAATTATAAATAACATACATAGAAGTTGAGAGACTAGCCCACAATGACGCTGAAAAACCTCCTAGTTAGCATAACAAAGAAATGGACTCACCTACACTCTCAGGGCCTCAGAGTTATTGTCTCTTTTAGCCATTTTGTCCATCTAGCACACACTGACCTGAAGTTTAGTTCCCTATTGAGAATAAATCCAAATCTAAGAAGACATAAACAAAAATATTCTTACTGCTAGGATGCAAAAAAATAAAAATAAAAACTGGACAGCTATCTAGGAAATATTTTAGATGAAAATGGCAAATTTCATGACTTTATGAGACAAACCATTTTAGGAAGATCCGGCACCAGCATAATCTGAGAATTCTGTGGGGTAGTTAATACTGATTTGGTGGGCTATAAAAGTTATCCTATTACAGCTCCTTGTGATTTACTCACTCACTCACTCACTCACTTCCCAGGTATTGATGGGAAGTATTATTTATATTTGTATCCTGCCTTTATTATTTTTACATTACATTACCCCAAAACCTCAAGGTAGCAAACATATCTAGCACACCTCCCTTCTCCTGTTTTCCCCACAACAACCTTATGTGGTGGGTTGGTCTGAGAGAGAGTGATTGGCCCAAATTATATCATCAGATTGGCAGGCAAATCAAGGAGATTTTATACTGAAATCAGAGGGGGTGAACAACACTGCATCTATACAATGGGTTATTAGGCAAATAGCAACACTTTCTGAAGCAATGGCAAGAGTTGTCATATCTTTGTTGCAACGCAACTAATTTATTAAAATAAACTCTATACAAATGCCTGAGGATTTGGGATAGCATGCAGCAAATCAGAATATTATATTGAGATCTAATCACATTTGTATTAATATTTAGCTTATTGTCGTTTTTCAGAATTATAGTAAAATATTCATTTCACATTGTCCTAAGTTATTTAAGCTTTGATTGTCTGAAGGACTGCATTGGCTGTTACTATGGGCCTGCCCAGATAAGAAGATCTACAAGAAACACCCATTAAAGCAAATGACTACTTGCTATCTACATGGGAGAGTGTTCACTCCTAAATCATTTCCAAATCCCTCCCCTGCATTTTAATTCTGAATTTTAATTCTTCTACTCTTGTTTTTTTACTGTTTTTATTATATATTTATGTATAGCTTTTATATGTTTATGTCTATGTGTACACCCCTGAGTCCCTCTATGAGAGACATAGGCAGTCTCTAAATATGATAAATGAAGAAATAAATCTGACTTGTTCTGGAGGTCTGATTAGTCTCAAATTTATGCCCTCAACAAAGAATGGCAAGTAGTGTCTTTTTAACTTAGTATTGTAAAAGTTTTAAACCATGTTTTAACATTATAACATAGTTATTTTAAGTTTTTAGTTTGTAATTATTGAATTATATTTTAATTGCATTTTAATTAAATTGTTTTGTGTTTTATTCTTTTTATTGGCTCCTTGAAGGCAATTTTGGGGTAGGAGGGTTGAGTATTAAAAAATCTAATAACTAGCTTACCAAATAAATGGTAGCAATCAGTATATTCCCAATACAATACAAGCTGTAGAATACATTTGTTGTCCTCAATTTTTAAAAACAACCTCATTCACTTGGTGAAATTGCATCTCTTAGCCTTCCTTCCCAATTGTTCTTGATTTTTCAATATAATATTGAACAGCATAAGCATGAGCTGATACGAATCCAATTTTTCCCCAATGGTCAATCACACAGTTTGTAAATAGGCTAAATATCATTGCTGTTGAAACAGCATAAATGAATAATTGTTTCAATTCCAGTTCCTCTAATTTTCCCATTTCACTTTTGTTCTCATCTGCTACCATTCTGTGAATATATTTTCCAAAATATATGTATTTTTCAATAGTCTATGCATTTTATGTTTGCTTTCCTTGGTAGATAGATAGATAGATAGATAGATAGATAGATAGATAGATAGATAGATAGATAGATAGATAGATAGATAGA
>JANHFJ010009549.1:68556-79436 GCA_032468195.1 Cerberus rynchops
GAGGAAGGAAAGGGAATGTATGTTCATTTGTGTTCCTTGAAAAAGAGATGTAACACAAATATTATCAAAAGCTCAAAGCCACTAATTAATCAGGACACATTTTATTCCTAGTTTTCCAAGGATCCCTAGCATTTCCTTGAGTGGGATCCTTGGTGCTTAGTTGTTTTCTTGCAGACGTTTCATTCCCCAACTAGGTAAGATCATCAGTGCTAGAAAAGAGTGTGGTTTGCTCTGTTTTTATATACTTGGCTTGTCATTTCAACAATGTTCTTGGTGGTTCCTTGATTAGGTTGTTGCTTATTGTTAGCTTGTTGGTCTCAATTGGTAGTTCCTTCATTGGGGTATTGTCTACTGCTTGAGTTTCTCCATTTCCATGAGTGCTAGAACAAGCCATGAAATTCAACATGGGGTTTGAGAAAAAATGTCCCTTTCCAAATAAACTAATAAAATGGAGAAGAGTCTATATCTTGTATGGTGAATGCATTGATTGATTGGGACTTATTTCTGAATATTGCCTTTACTCAAAATGGTTACCAAAAGACTGGTTTTTATAGCAAAAAAAAAAAAAAAAGGCTAGCATAAATGCCTTCTCAGGCTGGTGTGCCAAGAAAACCACTGGAGTGCTCCCAGGTATGAATTTAGTCCTGTCACAGCAAATGTTTCTGTGGTAAACAGTCAGTAACCACTTATTTGTTCTGGCAACTCTTGCCTTTCAAATGCTTTCTTTTATTAGTATGGGATACATTTCTCTGGAATGAATTAGTCAACAAGGCAGGTATCAGGTGACTTTAAGAAAGATGGCAGCTGGCTTAAAGGGGTACCATTATTTGTAGTTCCGTTGTTTTTTTTCACTTCATAGGAAAAATGCAGCTTAGGTTCCGTTCTTCATACTTTCCAGATTATACCTCCACGATACATTGTTTTCCTTCTTCCTTTTCTGCTTCCTTTCTAATTTGTACATCGTACATTTTCTAAAATGTTTTCTCTTGATGCCTCCCCCCACCCTTTTTCCTTAAAAAACAAAAATACCCAGAGTGTGGCTTTTTTTACAGACACTGAGGCCCCAGAGAGAAAATACCCTTCCGAGCCAATTGTAACTTGGACTTTGTACAAAATTATGAACTAGCTTTTGCTCTGAGGAAGGTGGCTGTAGCTGGATAAAATGAGTCAGAAGGCAGAATTCATAGAGCAATTATTGCCAAGAAGTTTGCATTCATTTGATGCTAATTTCTGCTCATAACTTACAAACGTCTTTTTATATCATAAACTTCCAAGGTAAAACTGCTTGGAATGTGGTTTGGCTAATATATGTTTGAATTCCACAAAGCAGTAAAATCAATGGCTGATAAGGTATGTATTTTACTGACCTGAACTCATTTTTTTTAGTCCTGTAATACAAAAGTATATTATCTATTGAAAAGCTGAATGTTTGTTTTTTCTCTAAAATAAGATGTCTTTGCTATCATTTTGTTTTGCTTCTTTTCCCTTTACGTTCATATAAAAACAAGATGCTGAAATCTTGGAAGGAGACAAATCATAAAAAAAGAAAACATTCAAGGATCTTGTCAGACATTAAACAGTACAAATTGCACATTTTTCATGGAAGTATTAGCTTTTAGTGCATGCTTGGATCCAAGTATAAAAGATTTTCCCAAACTGGGAAAGAATGTATGCTACAAAATTAGCAGAACTAAGAGCTCAGATCATCTAGCAGAGCAATACGATCCCTATACTTTCAGGGTACTGCTCTCAAAGGTAACTGGAAACTTATATAAACCGGGAATCATGGGGGGTGGGGGAAGATGTTAGGAACTGTTTGCTAAAAGGCAACCATAAGGGATAAGCAAATTGTAAATAAACTTAGAAAAATAAAACAAATCTGTAGATATTATGGATTTCTGGGTAAATGTAGATGTTTATAACAAATAAATTAGCCCAAAGGAGAAGATGAGTTTCTGAAATAAGCTTGGAGTGGCTCTTAAGTTGTGCATCAGGGCTCAGTAACTCTTAGTGACATGGCAGCTTTTTAAATGCATTTCTATGTTGCTCTTCAGCCAAAAGGACATGCAGAACAGTTTACAGAATTTCAGTAATGATAGCTCCTGAAATCATGTAAATAGAATAATTCAGAGAAAAAGAAGAAGAAGAAGAAGAAGTGAGGGTAGTGAAACACATACGCCTAGGCACAGATACAGAACAACATTTAAATTGCCTTCCCAAAATGGTGGGGAAGTAACTTCTCTCCCGCCAGCAGTCACCCACCAAGCCCTTAAAATCTGACCCAGACAATTGGCGGAGATGACAGAACAGAAAGTCTGAGAAGCTGTTAATGGATTCAGAGCAAGAAAGCATTTCTTGGGCCAGCACAACACTAAATTTACAAAAGAGACTGAATAATATCATTTAAAGACTGATTTATTTATTTATTTTCATTGTGCTAGAATATTTTTTTTGAGCTTCTTATTCTTTCTGTTCTCTTCATTTACATAGTTTGGATGGAAGTCACATCATTTCAAATATCATCACTATAACTTTGTTGCTTATATCCTTATGATGTATATTGTTTATTGTTTCCTAGTTTGATTTGATTGCTTTTGTACCCTGTGACTATCATTAAGTGTTGTATCTTATGATTCTTGATGAATGTATTTTTTCTTTTTATGTACACTGAGAGCATATGCATGGAAGACAAATTCCTTGTGTGTCCAATCACACTTGGCCAATAAAGAATCTATCTATATTCAAATTATGCTGGAGGGCAAGCATTGTTACTTTTTTCTTTCTTTCTACACCTATGAAATTGGGAATAATGTGTTTTGTTTTGTTTATTATAAAATGTATTTGCCTCCTATTTCCTATCCAATGGCTCTGGATAGTTTACAACATAAAACATTAAAAAACATTAAAACAATCAGTTATAAAATAATAGGGGGTATATCTCCATATTGACTATAGCCATTGCTCCTTGATTAGCTAATGAAAATCATCATCCATTGCAGGGCATTATATAGGAAAACTCCATGAAAAAAATAGAGACCTCTACCATAAAATTAGAATAAAAAATAATCTGTTCTTGGAAGAACAGGTGATAATCTGTTCTTGAGAGAATATGTGAATATTGTTCTTATAGCTTACCTGTTGGCTTGTTTTATGCATTTTACTAATTTTTGATGAATATTTCCTTTTAAATTAGGAACAATCTTTTTATTAGAAGATTTGTTCAGTGTTTCTGATTAGATCATTTTTTATGAAACACTATATATTTTATACATTTTATAATTAAAAAAGAAACTCTAACCATCGTAGACATTAAATTTTACTGAAAAAAAGAGGAAGGAAAAAATTGAAATGCAACCAAAGAGGGATGATGAAGATTTCTTGAAGATGATCCTTGATATAAGCAAATCTTATTGAAATACTCTGTTAATCACATGAGTTAAGATCTATTCTTTCATATGATAATCATGCAATGTTTGAGAATGAAATATAGATTCAACACAATCGGTCTTTCACAGAATATACTTTTGCTCTGGATTGATTTCAAAGGGAATTGAAGCAATTTTGGGAAAGTTAATCATGTGTAAATTTTTGTGTGTGCCATTATTGCTGTTGCTGATCAAATGGGATTAATCCATGGATGAAATGCAGCCAGATCGCACTGCATCACCTGAACTGATAGTGACGATTTGAAATTGGCACAGCCAACTGCCACTGCCATTTTCTTTCCTTATAGGAGTTTCGTTTTTTTCTCTTACCTTAATCAGCTGTTTGGCACACATCCAGAGCCTTCCTAATGATCCAGGATGCCTCTGGTCCCTGTAAATGAGCTTTAAAGAGCTGTGCTGCATTGGCGCATGCGCACATACCGAATAAATAGCAAGACCGGTTGGATTCCACCCCTGGTTTAATCTTACTTATTTACAGCATTTATAACTTTATAACTATAATTTTATTTCAGTAACAAAAATCTCTGAGGTAGGTTGGACCGAGAGAAACTGACAGGACCAAACCATCCCAAAAAGCACCCGTGATCCAGTGGTTACCTGAACCCTGGTCTCTCAATTAAGTGTACATCTTAATCATACACTTCACCACACAATACTTATACTGACTGTAATGAAGTGTAAAATGTATTTACAAGAACTAGTGTGCATACTGGAAAATTCCATATGTCTGTCAAACTACATATATCTTTTTTGGGGGGGGAGAGGCTCCCTTTTCTGTCTAAAAGATATCAGAGATTAGATTGCCCTAATCCTGCTTCATTTTGGAGTGAGGGAATCTGAAATTTAAAATCCTTTCCCACATTAAAATGGAAAACAAACTATTTGAGCAAAAGACTGGTGGAAGATCATTTGCTCTATATGAAATGATGAGTTCACAAACAGAGGCTCAGACAGAAAAAAAAATTTTTTTTAGATTACTGCCACGGGAGATAACAAAAGGAAATACTTAAGGTACTATAATCATTTTAGGCCCCTTTTTTTCCAGGTCACTGTAATCTACCCAAAGATAACTAATTGCACAAAGTAAACATTCCTCTTCAACCACAAAAGGAATCTATTACACAAACATATAATTCACAGTCATTTTTAGTGGGCTGTAAACAGTTTGGAATGAGCATAAAATGGGACAAAAATCAAAGTGAGCATTTTGAAATGAAAAAGTGTTTGCTACAAAAGGTCAGTCCCTTTGCTTGGCAAACTATGCAGAAAAGCCTGGGAAAATGTTGAACACACAAGCAGTAAGGGGATTTTAAAGCCAACAACCTCCCTGTTTCTTTAAACAGACATCGGAACCTATAACTGGATGCTGTCAAACAAATGACAGCAAAAAAATAGAACAGCTGCTAACAAGTAAAGTTAAGAGATAAAAGTTTTAAAAGCTAGGGACCTTCTCTGAAATGGACTAAAGGTCTTTCTTAAATCTTTATTCAGGGCTAGAGATCTCAGGAGGACTTTTTGGCTGAGAGTCAACTATGTGATTTTTGTATATAATTCTTGCAACAGAGGAAAAAAAATTAGCAGTGTTGTTGCAAACACTGACATCAAGAATTTGAGTATACAAGTTGTCTTGGAGGGTCACTGGTTCTCATGATAGAAATTATATGGGCAAGATTCTTTACGGCATTTAAGTTAGACAAGATCAGTTAAAAAAAAAAAAAAGAATGGAGCCCATTAAGAATATTTGAAAAGAAATCCAAAAGCCTTTAAGTGACAAATTACAGAAACAGAGTCCCATGATATTACCAACTTTCACCATAATTAGATGGTACTTTGATATTAAATTACCAGATATAATAGGAAAAACCTTCCAGCCTTTAACTTTTCTCCCTGTCCAGATCTGGTAGTAATCACATATCCCTGCTTGTGTTTCTAGAAACCTATAACTTTGTCTGCAGGATGATGTGGCCCTCTGGTTTGAACCAAAAGAGTGTTTCCTACGTTGTAGATGTGGGCAAGTGAGTTTAGCAACTTAAGTCAGAATTAGGAAATGGAATAAAAGAGACGGGTATTTCCTCTCTTTTATCAGGAACTAGCTGTGGTGATGAAAAAATAGTAACACGATGAGAGAGAGAGAGAAAAAAAAAGAGGGGGGAGGGAGGGAGGAGGAAGGGAGTGAGTGAGGAAGAGACTGCACTGTCATACTTATAATCCCAATTTTGGACATAAGTATGTAAATAACAGCATTTGTGTTGTGATGTCATAGCATACATTTTGTCACTTGTCCCTTTGTTCTCCATATGGACACATGTCTTTTCTCATTAAGTTTAAAGGGTACCATATGGCATCCTTGGCCTCTTTTTCATCTCAAAAGCAGGATGACACTGAATTATTTCCATTATTCCACAGTAGAAAGAGAAGATGAGAGAATTAGATGTTGGCATTGCTATTTCCAATGGTGGCCTCTGGGTTCAGCATTCACGTTAATGCACAGACTCTTGCTAACTAACTTTTGTGCATTTGTTATTGCTTTGTATGGATCACAATTGCACCCTAATTAACAATTGAAATAGATCTGAAGGATGAACCAAATTGTTGTTAGCTTCATTTTAAATAATAATGGCAAACTAGTGTGCTCCAAGAGCTTTTCATAGTGTCCTCTCTCCTTCAGAAAACTTATCTCTGAGGAATCATATTATTTCCGTGTGAGTAATGAGGGGGGACTGTAGTGTGAAGTTGAAAACATAGCTTATGGCCGAGTCTGTCAACTCACATATGTATTTCCAGTTTCTCTAATATTTTTTGTCTATTCTTTTTACAAACATATGCATTTTATATAGATTTTTTTAAAAAATACATTATTTTAATTGTTGGTGAGCCACAAAGCAAAATTCGATAAACTTGAATAATTAGCTAGAAAATAGATGTGAAAATAATCCTAGAACCGAAATGTTTTACAAAATAATTTTTCTTTTTCCTTGCACGGAGTTTCCAGACTAACCAATAATAAAGGTGGGCTTTAACGACATATTATAGCAATAGCACTTAGACTTATATACCACTTCTCAGTGCTTTACAGCCCTCTCTAAGCAGTTTACAGAGTCAGCCTGTTACCCCCAACAATCTGGGTCTTCATTTTACCAACCTCAGAAGGATGGAAAGCTGAGTCAACCATGAGCCACTGAGAATCTGCCAGTCAGCAGAATTAGCCTGCAATACCGCATTTTAACCACTATGCCACCATGGCTCTCAATAAGTTAACATTAACATATTAATGTAAAATTGACAGCTAACAAAGGAACAAAGCAAAACATTAAAGTCTAAAAAGTGTTGGATTCATTCATTTAGATTAAAATAACTTTCTTCACCTATTCATAGTGAAAAAATGATGATAAATAAATTTTATATAAGGATATAAGACACAGGATTGGCAACAAGGTAACAATACTAATATACAAAATTATTAAAATAATAATGCAATGTAATTTTCGTGGATATATAACATTTTCAATGAAAACTTTAGCATCAAGAAATTATTTTTGACCAATTTAATTTGAAATTACTAGCTGACACATTCTGAAGTTCCTTCCCTTTATTCAATATTATTTGCCATATCATATTTACTTTAAAGTATATCTTCTTCTGTATGACACCTGAAAATAATGTATTATTGTTAGCTTTTAATCTGAAAGGATTTTGTGTAGCCTACAGCCACATCTAGCAGGCAGTGTTAATCAAAGGAGAAGAGATTTTCAGATGAGATTTTTGCAAATTGCCAGTAAATGTGCAATGTGAAACTCACAAATGAATTCAGGTGAATTTAAACTGATTTTAAGATATGGAATGTTATCACCTGGGGCTTTTCACTGTCAATACTTATTTTCGTGGTGAGCAATACTTCAGAGTAGTACAGTCTAGTTCTGCAATGGAGGTTCTTCAGAGAGAGAAAAGAAACTTTCAACTTAAGGGAAACCAATTGCGTACAGTTACAGTATGAAGATGGGACATAGAGACACAGAGCTCTCTATTTCAGCCAAGATGCCAGCTGCAATGAATGTTTAGGCCATCTTACTAAGACTATGTAAGTAAACATACAGTTTTCATTAACTATGCCTTTCCCATAATTGGTACATAAGTATTTCCCATGACTCTGTAGTTGAATAACTTGGCTGGAGGCATATCTGGCCATTAGAAGGAGGGCTTTAAATCTGTTGAGTCCCAGCCATGCTGGGAGACTTGGCACCTCCACATATGGCTTCCTAATACCAACCCCTGTCTAAAATGTCATCAGAAGCTTTCATAAACATTGGATTTAGCTTCACATAAATTACTGCTGTCCTGCAATAGTTTGTGCCAGAATTTCATGAAAACAACACACTTAGTAAACAGAAGTAAAGGCACAGGAATTATAATCCTAGTCCAGGAAAAGAAAAGAAAAAAATGTATACCAAGGACAAAGTCATAAATAGTGATAAAATGCAAATTTTATCACATACCACTGAGATTAGTTATCATTTATATCTCTACTTAGCTAATGCCATATGCTAGCTTTAAGTTATAGTACGTAAAGGGAAGGAAGCATACAAAGAAAAGCAGAATCATGCAGTATAGTATTTATAAAAACTATTCTACAGAATTAAAATTATTCTGCATGTCTTCTCACAGACATCTAATATGCTTAATTGAAAATATGTATGTATATATTGAATGTATATATGTAAATATGTATTTTTCAAGGAAGTGTAGTAGATGCCTGTAGTCTGTTAGAAGGTATGCAGAGTAATTTTGGGGCACTCTGATAATATTTATTTGCAGTATCTATGAATAACAAAGATACATGTATTTCGCTAAAAGTAGCAACATTGTGCTAAATTATGTGTAAGCTTCACCCATAAATGGCTGCTAATAGTTATTCTTGTTAGGGAATAGTTTTGTGTGATTATCATTTTATTGATTATGCTTTTATTGGTCAATGACCGAAATAAAAGTTTCTGTCTATAAATATCAGCAAAAAAACATTAAAACTGCATTATAATTCTTATTGCCTGAAAAGTTTCAAAACAGCAGAGTTGGAGAACATTTTAAAATTAAAGTTTCCAACAGCATTGAAAAAGCTAAAGTAAAATGCCAGATGAATCTCTCTAGGAACAGAAAAAGACCTTTCCTGTTATTGGCAATGTCTATGGCAAAAAACATATTGTAATATTAACAGTATTCTTTTGTCTGTACTTTTAGCATGGGCTTTGCTAAAGGTGAGAAATATCTTAATTTCACAGGAAAAACATAGAAAAAAGCTGTATCTAATAAGTTTATAGAACTATGCAACATGGACTAGTTTTCTTCTCGGGTAGATGGCATAGTGAAAGGATGAGGACAATCTTTCTTTTAATACCTTTATTATCTTAAAATATCTCTTTATTCTCTTTAACATCTCTATTACCTTTAATGCGTATTTTAATATTTCAAAACTCATTTTACTTGTAACCCACTCAGAATCACTTATTATGCAGTGAGATGGGCAGTGTAGAAATTCAATCACTCAATCAATAGAATAAATAAGAACATTGTATTAGCAAAGGCATTTACTATTGAACATTTTTCAAACAGGGTTGCATTTTTCAATGAATTAATCTGATCCACAAACCAGTTATTTTGTAATACTTGGGATTTCAGTTACTGTTCCAAGGGATTGACCTATAGAATCAGTAGGTGAAACTGCTAATGAAATGTAGCTAAATGTTATCACTAATTGGTGTAGATCAAAAAGCTTATAAAGAGACAGCTGCAGTAGCCAGTTCAAAAGATTGCAATCCTAAAAGAGACTCCCACATTCCAAAAACTCCAGTGCATATTTCTGGCTCTAATAGTTCCGTACTTCATAGCTACTTGATATCCTGGGAATATAATTTTCCTAATTCATTTATATGAGTAAAATGGAATTTCCAGGAATTATACACCATTAACCCTGCATACATATAATATTACATGAGCATATTTCAATGAATGTATTAGGCTTTCCTCTTATCCTCTGTCCTCTCATGCTAGCACTTCCCTTAACTCCCCTTTGCTGCTTTGAAGGATTTACGATCCCTCCAGAATAGATTGCAAAGGGGTATTGGAGGCTTAGAAGGAAGGGTGTTGATGGATACCCTTTTGCACAATGGAATACAATACAACTGCTGTGTAAAAGTAAAGTTCCTTTATCATGAACTTCATGAAAGTTGGTTTTGTGCATTAGGAATATCTTTTCCTTGATTGCTAATTTCACATCTGTTGAAAGCAGAAAATGGAATGTATACGTTACAAGGACATATCTTGAAAGCAGATAAACATTATAGTTTTAAATAGTGATGGTAATCAAGTACAAAGTTGCAACAAATAATTCTAAGGGCAAGAGACCCACTGCTGCTACTTATTTTGAGTAATATCAGTGACTCTCCAGAACAAAAAAAAAAAAAGGAAGGGATGGAACATTATTTATTTGAAAGAATGTTAGGAAATTTAAGAAAAGTGGGAAGGGGTAATACCATTGTAAGTTTAACACCCAGCTGTCCATCAGTAAGGAAATGAAAGACAATTTAAAATTTCACTTATAAACATACCACCCACATTTAGGAATGTATGTAGATCACAAAACACGCACCTCGTTCCTCAACAGCTTTTATGCACATTTTAACAAAGTGAGGGACAGTAGAGCTATCATGTTCACACACATTGTGTAGGTAAGCACCAAAAATCTGATCTGGAAAACACAAAACAAGAGAATGGTTGATTAAACAGAAACTACACTTTAAATAAGCCCCCTGAAATGCGAAACAAAATGAACAGTAAATTGTAAAGGTTTTGTCGTCCACTTACCTAGTTCTGTAAGCAAAGTTTCCTTGTCAAATATAATATCAAAGGAACTTAGAGGATTCCATTCCGGGTTTTGCCTTATGTTTATGAACTTTGTGTGTGTTTAGTTTTTACTAGATATACGGCATACATAACAACTCAAATTGTGTGACTATATCCCTGAAAAACAGTGAGATAAATCTGATGTATGATCAATTTGCAACCCATTTCTTTCCTTGGGACTGAGGCCATGAGCTATGACTTCTGATTTATTTTATTTGGCACACTGAGTTGAGAATATCCACAGCTAGTTCTGAGTGGTGTGAATATCTCAGGAACTGTCAACTGTATTATAGAACAGATAAGCAGAGATACCCTTTTCTGTGCAAACCCCAACTATAATCATCTGCATGGCAGGTTGTTATGGAAGGTGACTTCCTCCACTCTCATTCAACATGTAGGAGTAAAATAGACTGGGGAGCTGAATATTATTCCTATAGAACAGGGGTCGGGAACCTTTTTGACCCAGAGAGCCATGAAAGCAAAATATTTGGAAATTTATTTCAGTAAGAGCCATATAATATATGTTTAAGATAGTGGTCG
>JANHFJ010009549.1:295889-305929 GCA_032468195.1 Cerberus rynchops
CTGCCTGCCACCATTGCCCCCTTCTCTTCTTCCTTCCCAGGCAGAGGGGGGAAGAAGAAGAAGGAAGAAGAGAAGGGGGCAACGGCAGCGGGCAGGCGGCGGGCAGGCGGCATTGCTGCCCGGGTGCCCAGCTTCCCAGGCGGAGGGGGGGAAGAAGGAAGAAGAGAAGGGGACAACGGCGGTGGGCCTGGCTGCAGCATCCTTAGCCTTGGGCCGCCCACTGCCTGGTGCCTGGTGGCCGTTTGCAGCCTGAGCTTCCTCTCACCCGCCTGGATCATCTGGCCGTGAGGCGCGGGTGGGCGGCAGTGGGAGAGCCCCGTGCCCATCTCCTGGGTGGAAGGCGTGGGCAAAGTCAGCTTCGGCTTGCTCTGGTCCTGCTCGGAAGCCACGCGGCAGAAGCCATGGGGGAATCCCCCTCGCATGGGGGGATTGCCAAACCTCTGCCGGCTGCACCCAGGCGTGTGGAGCTCCCGCATCGCCCAGCGGCTGCAGAAGCCATGGGGGGAATCCCCCTTGCATGGGGGGGGGATTGCCAAACCTCCCATGGCCCTGCCCGGCCGCACGGAGCCATGGAGGGGAAAGACCTGGGAGAGCACGAGCTCTCGAGCTGGGCGGGTAATGAGGGTGGCCTGTCCTGAGTTCTGGGGGAGGGATGGGAAAACTCTGACGGGGGGAGGTACATATTGGCATATAACACGCACATGCGATTTCCGCATTCTTTTCAAGAAGAAAAAGTGCACGTTATACACCGATAAATACGGTATCTTCTAGATAACACAGTATAGGAATAAGAAATACTTTAAACACCCTCAGTATTTTCTTAAGACTGTATGTCAGCAACCTTTGATTTCTGGAAGATGCAGAACAAAATCAATGAAAGGATCTGTCAACTGTAAACACTGCAACATCCAAGTTTAATTATCTTATATGGTAGCTGGAAAAATAAAGGAGTTAAAAAACTGACTGCTACCATCAGGTGTGGGGAAAAATATACCGCCTCTGAAATCAGCTCATATTGAGAGTCTTCAGATAATTTAGAAAAAAGATGTCTCTGGCACACATTCAGGATTGTTTTGTTTTGCATGTTCTCAGTTACTCTGTCATGTTGCCTTTCCAGGATGCTTCTCTACTGCTGTTGCTACCCTTCTGTTGCCTTTTCTAGTTGTCTAGAAACACACCCCTCTTTTATTAAAATAAATCAACAATGTTCCTCTTTTTCGCCCTTATTCTGGTAACTTTCCAAAGATAATGGCCGTGGATGTTTATGTCACAGCATAATGAAAAGCAGAACCATCTTCCTAAAAAAAAGGTGGGGGGGGGAGAGTTAGGTCAATAAGATCTTTTTCTTCCTAATTAAACTGACATTATTTTGCTAAGAGCTGGCCATTTTCCATCACTTGTGAAGAGCTATTCTCTCCCACAGAGCTGAGCAAAATAATTTAAAAAAAAAAAAGACAGAACACATACAGTATTTTCAAGGCACCAGAGTCTCTTATTTAATCTCTGGCATATCCACATAGGACTGAAAAAGACTGTGAGAAATTATCCTTGGATAATATTATTTTAGATCAAGATGTGACCTGAGTCTGTTTAGGACTGTTGGCAATATTCCTTCATAGAAATCATACCACAGCTTGAAGTGGTTGCAAATCCACATAAAAAAATAATATGGAAAGTGTCCTATGAGACAAAGAACATAATATACTTTCCTGGCACACTTAATAAATATTACTCTTATGTTCTGCACTTCAGTAGTCTCTTTTTGGCACATCAAAATACGCAAAATACAAGTCAAAACAGAAAATATTGGAGATAAGCAGCAAGTTCAGAGGACAAAACTTAAATATGTAAGTCTATGTTGCTTCAAATATAATTTCCATATCACATTTCTGTGATTTGGTTCTGATCCATCAAATGACTATTTTATTAATCTTATTCTTATTTTCCCTTAAGAGAAG
This sequence comes from Cerberus rynchops, assembly GCA_032468195.1. NCBI lineage: Eukaryota > Metazoa > Chordata > Lepidosauria > Squamata > Homalopsidae > Cerberus > Cerberus rynchops. Next base: position 297,848 of record JANHFJ010009549.1, read on the forward strand.
TGCTCAGTTTCTTTCTTTTTTCTTTCTTTCTTTCATAATTTTATTGAATGTTTCAGTTAAAACAATAAAAATGAATGCAACCTAAAAATAAAAGAATTAAAAGAAAAAAATTGAAAGTGCAGAAAAGGAAAAAGAAAAAAGAAAATTATGAAAGAAAAAAGATAAAGAAAAAAGAAATATATAAATAATTTATAAATATTATATATATAAAAACATTATATATATAAAACATTGTATGTATATGTGTATTATATGTATTTGTGTGTGTGTACACACACACAAAACATCTTCCCTTAGTTTCTTGTTATGTATCTGAACATATAAAATGTCTCCCATAAGTCTTATTTTGTTCAAATTTCTTTAGCCTGTCCTCATAGCTGAACATCCCCATGTTTAGTTTAGTTTACTTTATTGCCGTTGCACCTCATGCAACAAAATTAAATGCTATCTTCAGTGTACATTATAACCACAGAATAAAACACAGACCCACATCCTTCACATTCTAGACAATTGAATTGAACTCCTGATATTGCATTAATATGTGCACTATGCAGTAGAATTCAATCTAGTTACTGCCCTGGGATAGAAGCTGTTTTCAGCCTATTTGTCCTTGTTTTTATTGTCCTGTACCATCTGCCAGATGGTAATAGTTTTTTAAAAAGGTGCCCAGAATGAGATGGATCTTTAAGGATGTTTTGAACTTTCTTAAGGTGAAAAAATTTAAAAGTCCATTTAAAACCAATACTTACAGGCTCAGCAACTTTCAGATTCTCAGAGAATACCATCGATTTGCTTTGGCTGGATCGATCATGGGTGTTGCTGGGGCTTTTAATCCTCATCTGAACAGCCCCTGTGCTTTCGCGGGAAGGATGTAGCTTTCCTACGCTAGAATCAGAAGCTGCTAACTGCTGCATGATTAATACGTCAGATCTGCAAAATATAATAATTAAATATGCTTAAAACACTTTGCATTAAGCCAGCCTGGAATCCCTTTTAGTGAAACAAGGAGAAAACTGTAAAGCCAATTTGATATCAGGATAACTTAACAACAGCATCAATAGGGCACTTCTATTATTCATCAAGCCATCCAAATGTGGAGGAAGACTGCAATTTGCATAAAAAATTATTCTTATCTCTACAGCCTTCCTACAGTATGTCCTGCAGTCTTTCAATAACCTTTCTCCTATAGCTGGCTGGCAGGCAGTGGAGTTTGCCTTTGGTCTTCTCATACTCACATCCCAAATAGATGTTTCAAGTTTGCTCAAAGGCTGAAAGAGACTTATGTGGCCTCCACCAATTGTGCCAGAAGGTGGAAGTTACATTCAGGTCTTCATAAAGGGTCATCCTGATTTTTTTTTTTAAAAAATAGACTTTTAAAACATTTGTTTTGACATTCGGAAAGATAAAGGTGGAACACGTGATAACCAATTTAATATTTATGTAACTCATTGATGTTGTGGTATATTAGAACTGGGCTCTTAATACTAGTAGTGGCATTAGACAGGAAATGTTAACTTCAGACAAGAAGCTCCATGGTTCATAGTTCAACAATATTTTGATAATGTACCAAGTTTTTATTTGACCTTCCTCTAAACATGTGAATAGCAAAGATAATCTCCTTCTGTTTAATTCATTCTTCCCTATTTTCTAGTACGTTGCTACTTATGGAATCTAGAATATTTTAGATTCTTAGGACACAAAACAAACAATATTTTCTTAAATTTATTGTGCCAGATTGCATTATTTTTTAAACCCCGGGGGGAAAGGACAAGGAGACAGAGAATCTGAATCTCTTGTTCAGTCACAAAAGCACTACCACAAAAGCCACTATCTAAGCAGATTTTTAAAAATCCCTAGAATTTTGAAGGAAGAATTAGTGCTTGCTGCACTCTTAATAAAGTAATTGGGAAAACAATGGAAAATGATTTCATTCAAAATGGGCTTGAGCAATTTAAAATAGCTCAATCATAATGCAGATGGATTGCAAGCTAGCTGTTAAATACAATTTTTTTAATCTACAATCTTTTATAAGGAGTTCAAGATCATAAACAATGACTTTAGGAACTTGCAAAAGCAGCCTATATCCCAAAAAACTCTAGAGTTTTCATATTAGTGAAAAAACTTTATTCAAAAATGTTATTTATTTTGGGTACTTAATCATGGAAGAAAAGAGTTGGAAACATAAAAATGCAAATAGTTTCCATGAAAAAAAATGTCTAACTCAGTGGAAGAAAACTTCAAACTTATATCCTTTGTATTTGCATATTTGCAAAACTGATATAGTATCCAAGGTGGCTGGCAGCAGGCAGAAGGCTTTGGAATGTGAGATCTTGAGAATCACTTGAAATCACACACACAAAAAAATATTGAAGTTGTAAACATGGTACAGCAAAAAAAAAAGGCCCCATAAAAACCATTTAAGCAAAGAAAATTGAGGTATTTCAGTTATTTATTCAGGCACACTACTGTGCAAAAGACCTTTGCTGGAAGAAAGATTGGAAAGAAAGAAAAGTAGGGAATACAGAACAACATCTGGAATAGCAAGAAATATATAATTGGACTGGTTTAAATAATGCAAAATGTGCAGAGGTGGACACAGTAGAAACTCACAGTTGTCACCTAGGGATAAAAACTGAATTGTAAATCTTCGATGTAATATCTTTCAAGATTATTCATATGGAGACAATTTCATATACACAGATCTTTCACTAACAATAAGAAAGGTTATACGTAAAGGTTTACTACATCAACCAGAAATGAATAAAGTCTCCTTTTTCTATCCTAGGAAATCTGACAGTGTTTTACTCTGAGTTTAGTGAAGTGGACTAAACTGCTAAAATATTACCAGAGCAGGTGTGTGTAACACATACATTCATTCAATTTTCAGATGCTATTCAGCAGTTTAAAAGTGCTAAACCTGCTTCTATTTTCTCTGACACATCAAGTGTTTCTCGGCTTCTACCATTTTACTTATATCACAAGCACGATATTTTTCTAACTTGGGACCTTGGGCTATTATTAAATCTGTCAGATCTCATAACTATAGGTTGTCAGACCAATTTGTGCTTACGTTGGAAATTTATCAGAAAAACCTAAGAGCTGCAGGACAGATGGACATTGGGATGCAAAGAATGCCATCTTCTGGATGAAATATAGAGCAACGTTTTTCAAATCCATGCAAGCACTTCTCAAGCTGAACAAGCTGGTTTTTTTTTTTTTTAATGCAGCTCTTCCTGATGAGGCCTCCTGTCTCAGGCTTTTTGTGGAAAAGTTGACAGTAACTCAGTATGTGCCACCTGATCTTAAAAGATGCAAAAATTCCATTGTTTTCCTTTTTTCCCTTGCCTTTTATTTCCGATAAAATAATAACTTTTATTCCAGTGTATGGAGAAAATGGAAAAAGGGTTTCATCAGTCCCCATGAAGTAGAATGGAGTCCACAGGAAGAATAGAACTACATTTCATTAGGATATTATAGCGATAGCCCTTACACTTATATACCGCTTCACAGTGCTTTACAGCCCTCTCTAAGTGGTTTACTGAGTCATCCTATTGCTCCCAACAATCTGGGTCCTCATTTTACTGACATCGAAAGGAGGGAAGACTGAGTCAACCTTAAACTGTTCAGAATCAAACTCCTGGCAGTGAGCTGAATTAGCCTGCAATACTGCCTTATAGCCACTGCACCAACCCGGCTTAGTAGAATAGTAACAGAATCTTGCAAATCTGTTTTTGTCATATTTTCCTCTATTTTATACCCTTTTAGTCAGGAAAAAAAGCCCTCTTCTAACCCACTGAGTCAAGGAGGAGCTACTCTCTTTCTAATACAGTCTCCTTTTCATGGGCTTAAGAAATGCACTGCTCTGTCTTCTGTACAGGTAGTCCTCAATTTATGGCCATAATTGAGCCAATTCCCATTGCTAAGTGAGACAGTTAAGTAATTTTTAGCCCATTTTACAACCTTTCTTGCTGCAGTTAAGTCAATCACTGCAGTTGTTAAATTTGGTAACATGGTTGTTAAGTGAAGCTGGCTCTTCCATTGCCTTTGCTTGTCAGAAGTTTGCAAAAGGTGACCACATGACTCTAGGATACTACAGCCATCATAAAGACATGCCAATTGCCAAGAGTCCAAATTTTGACCATTTGACTTTGGTTTGTGGCCATTTGTTGAGTGACTATTCAAAGTTACATCAGCACTGAAAAAAATTGACTTACAACCATTTTCCACATGACCATTGCAGTATCCCCATGATCACATGATTAAAATTTGGCCATTTGACAACTGGTTCATATTTATGATGGTTGCAGCATTCCAGGGTCATGTGATCGCAATATCTGTCAACCAAAATTAATGGGGAAGCCTGATTCATTTAATGATCATGTGACTAACTTAACAAGTGCAGTGATTCACTTAACCACTGTGGCAAGAAGGGTAAAATGGGCAAAACTCACTTACCAATTGTCCTGCTTAGCAATGGAAATTTTGGGCTTAATTGTGTGATGCGTCCCCTGGATGCTTCCCCAAATACCTCTTCAGATGTCAGCTCCAGGGAGGATGAACCAGTTACTGGCACATCAGAAGGGAAGTTGATCAATAGCTCCAAGAAGATGTCTGAGAGTGATTTGGAAGGAGCACAGCCGCAGCAGGACAACCTTGAGGCTTCAGGTGAGGAAAGCATGCAGCTGGTCAGTGATGAGGAAGAGGAACTGCCTTCTGCACTTGATCCAAGAACACTTAGGTCAGAGAAAAGGCAGGAGCAGTGAAGGTCGTCTAGATTCCTCATGAGGAGAAAGTCTTGCCCTTCTTGATGGGCTGCACCAGAAGTTGGCTGTAGCACAGCAGACAGATGGAAGCGATGCTGGGAAAATGTGTTCATTTCTAGCTGTGTGTTTTCTGATTGTTGAGATCCCTGCCTTGCTTTGGAGTGACACTGTGCCTTGACTTGGATCTTGCCTTGTGAACCCTCTTGTATCATGGATTTAATTTTGCCTGGTGGGTTTATTCTGATTAGGAAATGTTCAAGTGACTTGTGGACTCATGAGCCATTGCCATGTGGACTACCATTGGTCTGCTCGTGGTTGGACTTAATTGTGAGAGTTCTGGGGTTTTGGTGAAGGGAATTGCTGGGGAATATTAAGAAAACCATTGCTAAACCATTACTTGTGTATGTGAATGAGTGGGGCAGCACAATCTGTGGTTGTAAATTGAGGATTACCAGTATTTGGATCTCAGGAAAAATTACAAACTTTGGAGAAGTTAACGTTGAACTTCCATCTCTGGTATCATGGAAACTTCTTTGAAAATATAAACTCAAATGTATATCAATTCATGTAGAGCCAGGACGAAATCTAACTTTTCAATGTACTCCCAGTTACATCACCGCCAAGAAAGACATATATAATTGTAAGCACCTGTGTGTAAGAATAATGTGCAATCCTGAGAACATTAAGATCTTAAACAAACATGCACATAAAATGTGAATGTGTAGTCAAATAAACAAAGGGATCTCTGGTACATATTTCAAACCACCTATTCTCAAACTATCTATTCTCGAAGTGTTGTTATGTATACAAAACATGGCAATATAATTTCATCCAGATGAAAAATGGATGAAAATATCCCTAAATTTGTGAGGAAATATATATCTGAAATCTTGTATCAAGACTTATACTAACCTTTGAGAGCAATTTCAATACTTAGTTCACTTGAAAGTTTTAAATAGATTGAGAAGCTAATAATTACATTTACATAGATGGATAATTTTTCTTTCAAAGCCATATTATTTTAAAAAATGGATAGTTTTATTTTTCATGATTTCAAAGAGTATCATTGGAAATACAGTATTTCTTAGCTTCAGTTATCTACTAGAATGAAAACAACAGGGACTTTTTATTGTTGTAGACTGAACTATGTAGTTTATTTATGAAGAGGCAATGACACAAGAGGTGAACGGCTTATTTTTATTAAGATCACATTATTAAGATCACTCAGTTCTAACCTGGAACAAAAAGGGACTTTACACCTTTTAAGGAACATACTATGATTCCTCATAATGTATGTAGGTTTAATTATTGCAGGGTCATCAATAGGACCCACCCATCTGTCAAAATGAGAAAGCAGCAGCATGGTCATTGTGACACATGCTCCAATTATTTTATATATCTCTGTGACATCATAAAGCATGTATAAAAGCAGTGAATTTAGACTGTACCGAGCTTCTATCATTTGCCTTCCCTTGCCTTTCATCAAACCAATAATTTATTATTACCAAATATATAAAACAGTATAAAAATAAACATGGATGCTCTACAAAACATATGGAGTTGGATTTTACCAATGGATTTTACCATTGATGTGGTAAAATCAATGACTCCATGTGTTAAGAAACAGTCACTCAGGACAGCAAAAAATACTATTAGGGTAATTGGTCTCCTCAAAAGATGTTGGAAAAAATTGGCTGTCATCTTTTCTATACTTGAGTTGTAAAAGATTTGAAGGAACTCTAAAATATGATTTTTCAAACTGTTCCACAAGAACTCGATTCTATGAGGTTCTGTGACAGGCCAAGGGGGAGAAAATAATTCTACAACCAATTGTCTAACAACACAGTTTTGTCTCCTGATCATGGATTCTGAGTTGGGTTTGTTTATTTTAAAGAATAGTTCCTCAGAAAGAAAATGTTTGAAAATCTCTGCTGTAGACCACATGTTCCTCATGTCTATGTGAAATAAATTCTTGAGAAAAAGTTAAGGTTCGGACATGTTAATATGTGGTTAACATAGTCCAAAATATGTTTCAAAATATACTATTTTGATGGTGCCCATTAAAACGGAGACTTAGTTGTAGAGGCCCAGGTTGATTTCTTCTAATCCATTTTCTACGGTTACAATTCTTCCTGTTAAGTCTTTGAATATGTATGAGCTTCCTGCCCATGCAGTGTATTATATACAGGTAGTCCACAACTTACAACCATTTTTAGTGACCGTTCAAAGTTACAACAGCATTGAAAAAGTGGCTTATGACCATTTTTCACTTACGACCATTGCAGCATTTCCATGGTCACATGATCAACATTTGGATGCTTGTCAACTGGTGTGTTATTGATGATAGTTGCAGTGTCCTGGTCTCGTGTGATCACCTTCTGTGACCTTCGGACAAGCAAAGTCAATGGGGGAAGCCAGATTCACTTAACAACCGAGTTACTAACTTAACAACTCAAGAATTCACTTAACAATTATGGCAAGAATTGTTGGGGGAAAATGGGGCAAAAGTCACTTAACTGTTTTGCTTAGCACCATAATTTTTGGGGCTCAATTATGATCATAAATTGAGGACAACCTGTATATGACAGGGGATAGGGTTGAACACCTGCTACTCTTAAATTCCAAGGACTTTTTTTATAATCTCCATGGTTTAAAGTATTATATATATTAAATAATGTGAAAAACTCTTGTTTGTCCTATATCATAGACAATTGTTGCTGGATAGCCCTGAAAATACTTTTCTTCAAATATATGCCATCTGAATATGGTTAAATTATAGTATATTCCAGAATATATCTCTGTATAAATTCTATGAGGCTTGTGCCTCTGGCCTGTTTGAAAATTTCTTTTGCAATAGGGCTCTACTTTTCAGGCATTGTTGATTTAGATCTAAGTTAGGACAAATACTATCCGTTGTTGTAGCTAAGCCCATTGTTCATTCGTCATGACAAGCATTCCAGATATATCTCTGTTGATATTCCCTCTGTTGATTACTGTTTCTGATAAACCTCAATACTGGGACAACCAATCCCCAATATACTAACTGTAGTTTTAACATCCCAGCACAAGACGTTTCAATTGCTTTGTGATTTTCTTGGCTTTCAACCCCTTCTCTGCCTCTCACTAAAACCATTTGTTCATACTTCCTGAGCAAACCGCTTACCCTTTTCATCGGGGGAAAAAATACATCTTTTAAAATATAAAAGATTTTATGCCACTCAGAGTCATCTTGTAAGGGAGATGGGTGGCATAAAAATTTAGATAGATGATAGATAGATAGATAGATAGATAGATAGATAGATAGATAGATAGATAGATA
>JANHFJ010009551.1:0-10728 GCA_032468195.1 Cerberus rynchops
GAGAAAAATGCATCCTGATTCCAGTTAACTCGTTAAGTTTAAGTCACTCCTTCCAGCTTATCTTCATGGAGTAAAATCTTTTTCTTCTCTGGATGTATCAGAAACTTGTAATCCTTTCTGTTTATCATGAAATCTTGTTAATGTCCTTAAAGAAAAGGTCCAAAAATTGTCTTTTTTCTCACCACTCTTCTTTCAATTGTGTTGAGAGGTTTACATTTAAACCATAATTGTGAGAGTGAAAATGAAAGTTAATATCTGCTTCTTTCAAGGCTGTGATATACTCCCCTGCATTTCAGCTGCTTTAAAAGTTATCTCTGCAGTTTGGTAACATTCTCTACATGTTTGCATCTCAGAAGTGCTTTGAGAGGATTTTGTATCATCAGAGAGCAATTGGCCCACAAAGATCAAGCTGCCAGTTACTACAATCATAAACTAAAATCATGACTTTCAATCTTTATCTTTCTCCATCAACTTTTATTTTTTCTTTTCTTCCTTATTTGCCTTAGCAGCTTTCTTCCTTGTTCTTTATGACAAAATAAATCCCTAAAATGGCACAGGTCTTCAAAAAGGTATAGCAGGCTGATGCTAGACAGAGCCTCTGTTAAGTTGATTTAAGATAGACATTTGAAAGTGATTAAGAAAGGAAGGTATAACTTGCTGTCTGTTTGAAAAATAAATTCCAAAATGGACTGTTTCTTCAACCCCCAAACAGATTGCAGCCTCTCCCCTCCCAGCTTTGGCATGCAGACAGCTTCAGAGTTCAACTCCAGAAGCAATTCACAGACAGCAATTCCAGCTGTATTAAAGGGTCCTGAAGCAGAGTTCTTCAACACACTCTAACTGGGTGAGTCATAAAAGCTGATGGGATAACAATCCCTTCAGTTAAAAGATAGAAGAGCAACACTCCAGGGAGAAATCCTTCAGAGATCTCTCCCATGCATGTGTTCAGTTAGCCATATTCCCTGGAAGTCACACACATCCTTATTTCCAAAGAGGATACAATTTACTCCAGGATGGCTTTTAAAAAGAACTTACAAAATGATAGAAGATTAATTTGGGGAATGGGAATGGCACATCTACTTTCTCCATTTCTTTCTTTAGACTTAAGAGGAAAAAAAAATCTGTTTTGACTTGCTCTGTATTCTACTTTAAAGCAGTGCTGAAATAGAATTTAAATTGTGTTTCTTGCAGTTTTCTTTTTTAATAGCTACATAGCAGGCAGGTTCTCTCCATGTTGGCAGTGCATAAGTACTATTATTTTAGAGAAGAATTTGCCAACATTTGTAATGTTATCTATCCATGGTATACAACCTAAGATTTTTAAAGTTTGAAAATGGAAAAGTTAAAAATAGAGTCATTCATCAATCCATATTGAACAAACTACTCAAAATCTTACATGATGCAGTGGAATTACACTGACCTTTAAAACAACTTTTTTCCTGATTCATTATCTGACATGGTTTTTGCAAAGCCATATCAAATGTAATTTTAACCTGTTTCCCTATGGAAAGGTGGCATCTATGAAAATATATAATCTTTATGAACTATCCCTGGTTTCCATTTCATAAATGAATTTAATAAGGGTCCTAGCAAGACTCTTAAAATAAGGTTGATTTGTCACATCACCATCACTTTAAGACCGTGATTGTGAACCTACGGCACGGGTGTCACAGGTGGCATGCAGAGCCATCTTGCTGGGCACACAAACTGTTGGCCAACTTACTTCCAGCTGAGCATGCACATGCAATTGTGCATGCATGCATGCACAATTGCAGAGACCCAGCTAGTCTTCAGGCCTTCACTGTGCATGTGCGCGATTGCAGCAGAAAATCCAGCTGTCTTTGGAGCTCTCCTGTGCATGCACATGAGATTGCTTATGTGTGCATAAGTGCCTGTGTGCAGTGCACGTGCATTGCATGTGCAAAAGCTGCATGCATGTGAAGATGGTGAAGTTGCATGTGCAGCACACGTGGAGGAAGCTGCACGCAAGTACAGATGGCATGTGCAAAGCGTGTACTTTTTGGCACTCGGTAAGTAAAAAGTTCGCCACCACTGCCCTAAGACATACATTTTTTTTATTGATCTATTTGTAACTTCCACTGAGAGAATAGCATCAGTCCACCTCAATCAAAGCCCAGACATTTCAGCAGGAAATTGGGCCAGATAAAGTAGCAAATGAGATTTATATTTTATTACATACTCTAGAAAAAATAATGTAGTATTTTGAAAAGCACAGATTCTTTTAAGACAAAGGAACACATGGTTCCCATTATAAAATGAAAACAACTTCATTTGTTGGAACTTTATTTAGAAAGAAAAAGGTTGCAATTTGAAATTTCCAGCACTTCGAGTTAATGGAAGTAAAACTAATCCTTTAAGAGCTCCAAGCATTAAAACAATGAGATTCCCTCAACTGTTATATATCTGATTGAAGTTTAGATCTCTGCTCTAGGAAGAAATGGTCCTTCTAAATACAGTTTCAAAAAACAATTGTTCTAAATAGGGACCCCTGTTTTTACCTGCTGTGCCCTGTAAAATAAAATGGAATTCACCAAATTATACTATTGCCATATAGCTTTTTTTTTAATGGTAAACAAAATATTTTGGATTGAATTCAGAAAATTCAGAAGTGGTTTTTATGAATTTATCACACGAGGAGAAATGATTGTCCAGATTCTGCCAAGGAAAAGATTACTGTCTCTGTTCTGAAGAGGAAGAACAAAGGGTTATAATGATCAGAGACTCACTACTGAGAAGAAGCCAAGTAGTAATATGTTGGCCTAATAGCCTGTCAAGAGCAGTGTTTTCCCTTCCTGGGGTTAACATCCAGAATGTGACAAAAAGCCTTCCTAGTCTCTTTAAGGGTACTGAAAACTATCCTTTCCTACTGATCAACCTGGGAACAAATGACACAAACAGTTTCTAAAGAAACTGAAGGAGACTTTGGCAAACAGAACAGAAAGGCAAGGAACCGGAGCACAGTTTTCTGTACCTCTGTCTGTTAATAAATGCTGCCCCAAAAGAGAAAAATCCTGAAAACAAACAGCCTATATAGATAGAGCCAATAGAAATGAGGATTCTCTGGATTTTCTTATCATAGGCCCTGTTTTCATCATAAAGAACTCTTAACAAGAGATGGGCTATACCTTATCAGAACTGGGAAAATGTTTTTGCTTAGTGGCATCCATATTTGATTTGAAGGAGTAACCAAAATCATGTAGGAAGGGATACCAGTAGAAAATAATGGAATCCCAGGTGTAGGTATAGGATTGCCCAATTCATGTGAGATATAAGCTATACAAATTTACATAGGCTATATAAACATGATAAACAAACAAATAATAGCCCATCTGTTTCTCTGTTTTCTCTCCTTAGGCCATATCTTTTAACAGACAGGAGTGAAGAAAATGTTTCCTATCAGGTCCAGAGCCTTGGAATTCCCTGGTAGCCTCCCTTCCAAGAATTAAAGAGATCCAAGTGTGCTTTACTTTTCCAAAATCAACAAGGTGGAGATAGATTATTATAGAAGAGCCCTTCTGTGACAAAGATGGCTAATTAATAAGTCTGATATATGTGGTAAATAAAATGGTGACAGATTAGTGGAATTCAGGGATTGGGCAAGATAGCCAGCAAAAGAGAAAGAATCTAATAGAGAAGGGAGGCAGAGAGAGATCTACAGTACATATGACCTGGCACTTAAGGGAATTTGGATATCTGTATCTAATGAACATTAAGGTAAAGAATTATGCTCTGGTTCCCCAAAAAAGTAAAAGCTGGAATGGAGGAAAGGAGTTCCCAAAACAAACAATCATTTTTCCTCCTTTCTGGTAACAGAGTAGAAGGTTTTAGTAAGTTACTGTGATTGACAAAAAGCACAAAAAGGTTTGTACAGACTATGATGCACAGAAAGATTTGTGCAGACTGCAATAAGGATGATTGAACCAGCATAATATCTACATAAAAGGTCATTTGGTATTGAACTCTTTAATATCATCACTTGATTCCCATAACACTTAAGAAGAAATGAACTATACTGTCAGAAGGATTCCTAATTATCATGGGGATCACAATGGAACAGAAAGAAATTAAGTTAGAATATGAATGAGATTAAAACTAGTTAACTAATTCCAGCCTTAGTTCTATCATCAGCTGTAAAGGTTAAAATGGTACTTAATATACATTTACAATTATTTGGAAACTGGAGGCAAGATAGCTGTGGCTGAGATGTCTTATTTATTTTGTGCTACCATCTTTATTTCTAATCATTACAAAATAGAGTTCCCTTTTATTTTATGTGCAAATTGTATAACACACTCACCTTCTCAGTCTCGTGGGTGCTTTTTTCTATTTGTGATAAAACATGATGAATAGTTTCTCTCTATCTAACCTTGAATTCCAGTCCTTTAAAATTTAAAAGTAGTACTTTTGCTGGTGTTGAAATAAGTAAACACTAGAAATTGCATATAGTTACTAGGACTAAACTGTTTTCACCCCACTTAGCCCTTACCACCCCTCCCATGAAGAATGTTGATTTAATGAAATTCATTCCTTACTTTCACACTGGGATAGAAATATTTAAATCCGCATTTTGGCTTTTCAGGACATGTCTATTTGAAAAATTCAAGGAGAATTCAGAAATTATGATAGATCATTTTGTCTGTAAGATTGTCCTTGGTGAACAAAATAATGCATGTTCCAGTGAAGATACTGAGGACTTTTTCTGGGAGAAATAATGAAAGCAATCGTAGCTGGCTCCACACATGATAGCGTTCCATCTCAAATATAATATGATATGATTGTGTGGATTAATGTGCTCCACACGAGGCTGTAAAATTAGATGATAGTTACTTCAGTACTTTGGAATTATTAGATTGATGGCTTGGTCAAAAAACACTGGAGAAAAAAAATGACACTGATAAACAATATTTTGGAAGACATATAGAAATAAGGTATCCCATTCTCTTGTAATTTTATGAATACTTTAGTAAATCGTTTCTGACATGGAGGCAACCAACTATTCCTTTGTGGCCATTCAGCAACCAATGCCACTAGGCTGTTTATCTACAGCTATACCACCCTTTGAAATATTGTTAAATCTTATTACTTCATGAAAAGTAGATCAAATATTTATCCTCCTGATTTTAAACAACAGTAAGACCTCATCACCATTTCAGTTTAATCAATATCCCACAACAACAAAGCTTACTGCAGGTGTCTGCCTCCCCAAATTCCAAAGGCAGCACCAAGCTGAAGAAACAAAGCAAAACTTAACAGCATTTATATCATTTATTTTGTTTCAGGTTGAATACCACACAGTATATACATTCAATCCCTTCCTCACCCCACCAGGATAGAGTAGTTCTTGTTTAGGGAAATAAAGAATTAAATTCTTCATTAGTTTTCATTGGGAGCAAACTAACTCCATCTGCAAAAATGAATGATAAACTGATTCTTTAAAATGTGGGGAGGAGCAGTTGGTACATTTAGATGATTAAATGATTCATATGGATGCATGGATCATTGTCTGATCATGAATAATGAGAAACAGATTATTCCCTCATGTCACTTGGTGGCAATCTGCTTGATATTCCTACCCATAAAAAAAATGTAGCTTGCAGGCAATCAGATTCATTACAGTATTTTACATCAGGAGAAGTTAAACTTCAAGGATATTCAAACTGCTTGTCTAACCTTTGAAAACAACCTAAGATATTTATACTCTTCAGCAAAGTCTCCACAAAGGTTGCCATGGATTATCAATTAAATAAGGGTTTAGTTGCACGGTCATGTTGATCTATCACCAGTATAGGCCAACAATCACAGGCATAGAGGAGCCAGTGGAACTGTCAGTGGAACCCCCCACCTACTGGGAATGTGATCTCAGGAAAAATTTTCTATTGGCTCAAGCTCTGCTAGCTCTTTTGCCTATTGTAAGTAGCCTCCTTCTCGGTCAACTACTGCTCTTGGACTGTCTGCTTCGTAGAGGCTGGATAGCCCCTGCTTTTTCTTGAGTAACAGTGGCTGCAGTTTGATGTAACAGGCTTTCTTTACTGGCATAGTGGTTATAATAGTTGTTCTCAACACTAAGAGTCCTTGGTTGAAAGCTCAACAGGATTTCTTTTTCTTTTTCTGAGCTGTCTAATTTTCTGATGAGATTTGGTTTGGTTTTGTTTGCTTTGCTTTGCTTAATCCTAAAGGAGTATAAATCATTCCATTCCCCACCATCCAGTCAAAACTGAAGAAGCTTCTTGAATGAAAAGAAAAACCAGAAAAATACACCTTTGGGACAACCATGACTTGGATGGCTGAGAATATCCATAGACATCCACAGTGTACTGTTTTACCACTTTTCTAAATTTGGTACTATTTTGTAGAAGGTAAGTGATAATCACTATTATAGTAGTAAAAAAAAAAATCCCTGCTGTAACAATTTTCAATCAGTAAGAAAAGCAGAGGAAATACAAGAAGAAAGGAAATGTTATCATGAAGCTGCTTTTGTTTATTGACATTGTGATCCTTAAATATATAATCACTGCCTGGTCAGATGCTTACAGCCATATTTAGGCTTTAGGAGAAAGCCTGGCAGTTGCTTGAAATATATCTGCCCATTTGCTGAACTGTAGGAGAGGGTACTCAATCATATAAATTCCCTTTTTCATTTTTATCCTGAGGCAGCATTTTACATCCAGATTTCTAAGTGAGAATTATGCAAAGAAGGTAAAACAAGCATTTAGCTTCCCCACCCCCTGTATTCCAGTTCAGACAGATGACCTAATTATTTACAAATGATCTTAGACTCTTTTGTCCAGACAGCACTCAATTCTAAGAAATGAAGAGATGGGTTCAGTCCATTTTACAGAGATGCCCAGGAGACTTGTAAGGCTAAATGAATGGAGGAACAGTTGTCTGAATTGTGGCTACTGTTTAAGTCAACAGCACACTGACTAAGCTTTGGGGACACAGCACAAAAGTAATCTCAAAAAGTGCATTCAGACAAAACTTTACCAAGGAAATCCCTTTTCCTGAGAAATGAGATTCAGGTTTGTGGCCCTTGGACTGGATGCTCTCAAAATGTGCATCTCACAAAGCAGCCTACCTTCTTTAAGTTCTTTGCCACATCTACATCCTTTACTAAGCTGCACAAAATAATCTCATGGTGCCTTCTCAAGAACACACAGACACCCCTACATCTCACCTACATCTCATTTTGCCTTCTCAAGAACAAAAATGACATTAAAATGTATCATTCATCTTTTTTACTATCTTCTTTTCTCTAGAGAAAATGTGTTGGCTCAGTTGAGACTGAAATCAATACTTGTGGAAAGAAGTTAACCCTCTTCTTCAACTAGTTGCTTAAATAAATTCACCCAAATGCAGACATACCATCAGCACTTAAAAGCTACTGATTGCTTTATATTAACAAAAAACATATATTAGGAGAAGAATAGAGAAACAGTAAAACTACTTGTGTAATCCTGCAGCACAGATAAACACACAGAGAGAGGGGGGAATGAAAATGATGCTCAAATATATTAATTTTATGGAAAATAACACTGCACACTGACAGGTTACGTGTGATACATTTTCAGTAAGCAGAAGTTCTCTCCAACAAAATTCAGAAACTATGAATATTAATCAGACACTATGCAAAATCCTCTGTTGATGCTACTCATTTGTGCAGATTTTCCATGACATCTGGTGAAAGTATATAATAGTTAGGCTTTATGCACATTCTTCACTCTATTCACATTAAGAACAATGCATGAAGCATGCTGTTTTCTTTCAGTGGTATATATTAATTTAATTCATGTTATCAACCATTTTTATTGTTATGTCATTTAAATCCCAATATAGACTGTTACTGAAAACTGGAAAAATGAGGATGGAGTTGAATTCAATCATTTTAGCTGATTAGAAAGGAAATAAATGTTTTATTATTTATTTGTTTAATTTTTTGAATTTTTTGTACTGACTGAGGATAAGTCAATAGTTCATGGAAGAAACATGTTTATTCTGTTCGTTATTTAATTTATAAAGAGAGAGAGAAATAGTTATACAATTATTTTAACTGGAAGCAGATAACATTAGCAATCTTTAATAAGAATTTTTTTGTCAGTAAAAGTATACTTTTTGGCTGTATACTTTCAAAAGCAAACGTGTGATAATTGCAACTGTTTAGCAAATTCTATATGCAAACCTTTCCATAATTTTAAAAAGTACTTTTTATAATCTTTTGGGAGGGGGGAACCTACTGGTGATGTTATGAAAAGATTCATGACCTTCACAACCATTGTTTTTGTTGACTTTTGATATATAGCTCAATCAAAAACTCTTCAAAAATACTTTGGCATGTTATTTATATTGTCATTCTTAAATAATTAAAAGGAACTTTACGTTATATTTTGTTTCAATGTACAGAAACCAAGACTTGCTAAAAAAAATTGTTTAAGATGAAATATGATGGCTTATTGCCTTGAGCATTGTGTTATCATCATTAGTTAACAAGTTTATATCATTTTGATTTTAAAAGGATCCATTTCTGGATTCATAATACTATCAAAGAACTTGGGCTCAATACATCTAAAATTCTCTGCCTCCCCTCTATTCCTCTTGCAAATATCCAGAGATGGAAGAATAGCATATGAGTCAACCAAAAAAGATATTTGTCTGTTTCATTTTTATTATTTTTATTATGATTTTCCTCCCTCCCTCCCTCCCTCTCTGATGATTTATCCTTTCATATCTGTTTTGTGTATTTACTGTTCAATAATGCAAGAGGATGCTGAAACCTCATTCATTTTATAAGGAAATGTTACACTTTTTTGTCTTCCTTCCCTCTCATAGCCCATGCCATAGATAACCTTCGAGTCCAAATAAATATTGAAAGAAATGTTCCTTCAGTATCATGTCCTTCCCTCAGGACAACACAGACACCCCAGCTTTTTAAGGGTTTAAAGATTTATGTGGCATATATTTTGATCATAACTTGTCTATTTATAGGCAAGACAGTCAAAAGTGTTCAAATTGCAATAGGAATCTTATGAGAAAGATTGCCTCCTTCTATATCATGTTTTTATAACTGTTCCCCACTATCATCCTCCCTGAGAACTGTAGTTTTTATGTAGATTCTTTACATGATCAATGACCCTGTATAATTCTAATTCTTAACCGCACAGGGAAATTACATGAATATAACAGGTTCTGTGAAATAAGCATCAGATTCAATGCATGCTGAAAGGTGAAGCTGGAATTAGAGGCATGAATGAGTAACAGAACTAGTATATAATAAGAATGTAAAAATTCTGTATCATGCTGTTTCAATTTAGCACCTTCAGATAATATGGAGCTGTTATTCTCAGAATTCCTAGGAGTAGGATTCTGTTGCAAGTGTAATACCTCTATAAAATGCCATATTAGTACAATAAGGACTGTATTACACTGTCTTCACTAAAGCTATGGCTGCTTTCCCTCAAGAAATGTCAGTAATCAAAATATTTCTTTTTGTCTCCCATATGGTGTAATTTCAAATGTTCCCAAGTCTACTTCATGAAATGTAATTCATAATTCATAATCATGTTATGAATAATGAAAGTTTCAGCTTGATGGTTTGTCATGTCAGCCTGCCTGGACCACTTCCGTTAGACAGTCTGGCTCTTTGTACACAAATGCTAGTGGCAGTACTCCATAGGAAAACATGTTTCTGTCAATCAAATCTTGCTTAATGCAGATTAACATTGGCAAAGCATAAGCTTCCATTCAGGCTTATTCCCTTAAAACATATTCTGTAAGTTTTATATTTGACAGAGTTCAAACATACAGTTGAATCTCACATGCACTGTGTAAAACCTAAATGCAACAATAAATTGATGGGGAGAAAAGACACAGAAAGCATTAAGTGATTGCCTGCTGGGGTCACAAACCATAACGTTTCCTATTTTCTCTATAATATTGCATTTTGGCACAATTTTAAGATGTTCTGGCTTCAATTTAACAATCTATGTATCTATTTATTAAGCTCAGCTTGGAGAATTTGAGTTACTGGTTATGGTTACAGACAGATTTCAAATGTAACTACAGCACATGTTACTTGCAAAAATAGCTTTGGCTATGCCAAATTATTCTTATTTTGGACAAAATAAAAAAGTAAAAATGCAAATTTGATTTTTTCATTACAGTGTATGTTCTGATTTCAGCTAGTTGAAAACAGCTTTTTAAAATTATTGGTTCAATTACTGAGTTGTTAGAAAATGTGTGTGTGTGTGTGTGTGTGTACACACACACACACACATATGTGTGTATATAAATTTGTTCAGCTTCACAGTTTTTAACAAAAAGGAAGGCATATGCAAAACCAAAAGACTGATGGGACCACAGATTATTTGCAGTGAGGGGAATAGACATAATAAGAGGCATAATGCAACATGAATAATGAGGTGGCATTATTCTGAATTACCTCTTGAGGAGGGTAGTGAATAGTTTCTCTTAGGGAATGCTGTCTCTTAAAAAACAACACCCTAAATGGGGTAAAAGATTTAGGGTTCGCATTTTTTTTCTGACAAAATGGGTTTTTGCTTATAATTTGAGTTTAATGAATAAGGGTTAAAATGAATAAGGGTTGAAATAGGGAAGAGATTTCCAGGAAACAAATATGTTGTCAGGGTTCCACACAACATCAGCAACACAATCAGAATTCCAAAGAGACAAAGTCCAAAGAATAAGATTTTATTG
>JANHFJ010009570.1:0-12019 GCA_032468195.1 Cerberus rynchops
GGAAGTGATGCTGTTTAGGAAACAATTAGAGAAAGGGTGAAAGAGCCCCCAATGGTTGGAGAAAGAACTATAGGAGTTGTCATAATTGATATCATGGTTAAAATGGTGACAGAGATTTGTACTTTCAGACTTCAGAGATTTTGTTAATGTCACCTTAAAATTCAATAAAATTAGCTTATCTAGTCATGTTTCATTTTTCCGCTTACTTTGCAAGTGGAACTCTGCTTTCCCTTGCCTAGAAGAACTTGTTTCTTCTGAAACAAGGGTGCAAGATAGCTATTTGGGGAACAATAAAGGTTTGCTGAACTTACTGCCTCAAGATATGCCTTAGTAGTGGCTTCTCCTATATTTCAGGTTCATCCTTTGTTGATTTGCAGAAGTGGTTTAAATGTCTTCCCTACCATTTCATTTTCTCAGCTCTTCTGTAACCCATGGAGAACAATGGGATTTACAATGAAGGAGAGTCTGCATGGGCACAATCTGGATCAATCTGTCATTGGACAAGGACTGATCTAACAGGTCCTTCCTCCTTGCAGTTTGAGGTGGTGTCAACTTAACCTAATTCTAACCCAAGGTGCCTGCACCCTCAGTTCCTTGCCAAACACAGTTTTGGACCATAATTTTCAGTATGCCATGAACATCCAGGTGTGGCTCTGAAACCAGTGGTACTACTCATTTTATGCTAATATACCATTTTTTGCTTTAAGAGCAGCTTTGTTAAAATGGAATGCTTAGATCTTCTTTGTGCATGCCACAAAATCTGGAAATGCTGAATTTGTTCAAGAAAACATTGAACAAATTTGTTAGATATCCCCAAACTTTGATTTTACATATGACACGAGGCATCTAATTCTCCTGCTTTGATTCTGTAATAACCATTTAGGTAATTAGGGAAGGATTTCTAATTATATTGATTGATCATATTTAATTTTTTTTCCAGAAGTTTAATAACTAGTAATTATTATTCATTCATATTTTCAAATGCGTTAGTAAAAAATAAGCATGACAAAAGGGGATTTTTAAGCATAGCAAAAGTCACTCTGATCTCATTATACAGTTGAATATCAAAGATTTAAACTGTATAATCAGATCAGTGACTTTTGCAAGCATTTTCCAGTTAATTGTCACTGCAGTATGCTGTAGCAAGTTCATGTCAGCACTGCTAGTTCTTTCTCCTTATTAATCAGTAATTGAAGACAAAAATACTGTGATTGGAAAAGGTCCTATTGTACTAGTAAAATTACTAAAGAAATACAGAGAAAGAAACAAAAAGTATTCCAATGATTCACTTAGTTTAGAGAGGGAAAAAGCCTATGGTAATAGGAAATGTTATTATGTTTGCTTTGCATTTTTGGGTTGGCTTGCATCAAACTGTGTTTTGCTCCAATTTAATACATAGATCATAAAACAATTACATTTGAGATGATCCCTCTTTCCAAATTTTTGAATGCAGATATTTTCACAAATATGGGTTCAAAGATGCCTGCCAAATGCACATATGAGCAATACCATTTCAAGCTGCAGGTGGCTTAAGCACTACCTTCTTTCCTGCACTTTCACTGCTGATTACTCCTGCCGATGGCAGATTACAAGGCAGAAGCAATTTCTGAAGTCATGTAGTGTATTAGTTTGACAGTAAGCAGACCTGTTCACTCTCCTAGCAGACGTTTCAATCTGAGAGGACCATTCATGCATGGTAGGTGTGTTGTCTGTCTGTATATGAACATGAGATTCAAAAGAGAAACACAATAATGGAGAATTGGCTGGATTCATAATATGTTTTGGAGTGACTTCATGTTATGAAAGAGAAAAAAAATGATACTGAATGTTGGAAGTAATCCATAAGGTATAATAAGAGTAGATGTTATATAATAGAGTTTTATTTCTGTTTCCTGTATTGCTTGTAAGGTATTTCTTATTCAATGGAAACTGTTAAACATTTAATCTCCTGATTACTCTCCTGTTTGGATTATTTAAGAGAGCCTGGAAACTCTCCCTCCCCTGCTTCTAGCATACCACAAAAATTGGTAGAAATTACAATTTCTGGATTCCAAGCAAAAAATTCCAGGTTGGGGTAAATTGACATTCCATACTGTATTCTTCCTTCTCCTGTACAGAGAAGTGTGTTCTGGACAAAATTCAAAGCCTGTTTTTTCAGCTAAATCTTGGATTTAAATCAAAATTCTGTTGTTCAGGTCCTAAAATTTCAAGCAAAAATTTCAAACAGTTCTGGGATTAAAAAAATTAGATTAGAGCTGCTAAAACTTCAAATGATCCTCAACAGACATAAACAAAATATTGAAAACTAACATTATTTAGTGCTTATACAGAGTTTTGCAGCCCAGCAACAATAACCCCAATTTAGACATAATTCTAAAATGTTGTAATGAAGTGATTGAATGCCTCCTACATCTAGATATAAGGTAGTTTTATTAATATTATTTGACCATTAGGCTTTCTAGTTTTAATAGTAACAGTGTGTGCCCTAAGCTCTGCAGGGTCTCTTGAGTTCAGGCTCCAACAATTAAGTGCCTGTGAGGATAATTATGGTCACTAAAGATAAAAGGAGGTCATATAATAATGAAGAGTTTGGAGAGTTCAAAACTGCATTTTTACAGCTGTTTGGGTCCTTTCATTTCCCTGAGCCAGTTAAGTACATCTGAGATGCTTTCTCTAAATTGCAGAAACAGCAATAAGAGCTTTGACAATGTGTTCCCCCCTCTGACTGCACAATGCCTTAGTTCAAATCTTGTATCTGTTTCAGAGTATTGATCCTATGAAGTCATTTCTTTAGACAGTTCTATAGTATGCCATGATATAAGAACTACTGTCTTATCAGGAATCAATGCTTTTAGATGCTTTGTTTCATCTGTTGAAAAGAGGCTATTTGACCTGTGTTGGAAAGACACTGGCTTCAAGTCCATCAGATTTAATCAGTCAAGCAGGAGTGAGCTTGTATGGTAAAGAGGGAAGTTTCAGATCTAGGGGAAAAAAAGTAATTAGTAAACTGGGACTGCAGCTTGGCCAGATAGCCGTCAGAAGGGCACAGTTACAGTTTGAGGACAATGTATTTTATTAACAATGTTTCTATCCCTCTTTTAATTAAAAGAATTCTAAAAGGGAAGTTGATTTGCTACAACTAATAAAAATTGTGTATCCTTACAAGCACTGATTATTGGGCGGTTTTTCTCTTTCTTCTTACAATATCCTAGGTTGCTGTTTTAATCAAGGACACAGGAGGATTCTACTCCAGATTCCTCTGTCCTTAGAGCTTCATCTACTTTCATAGATGAATTTAGCATTCTTCCACTGACACAAGAGGCATCACAAACCTTTTATAAAGTGATTAAATTAGTGGAACAGGGAAATGCTGTGGACAGAATATATTTTGACATCAATAAGGAATTTGACAAGGTAGACCACAGCCTATTTCTCAGTAAGAAAATGTGTACCACCATCAAATATATTCACAGTTGGCTGATCACAATCAGTGTGTAGTCATGAATGAAGATACTTTTATATGGAGGAAAGCATGCAAGGAAGTACCTTAAGGTTCTTTCTTGGGCCTGGTGTTCCTCCACAGCTTTATAATCTAGATGAGGGGATCTAGATGAGGGGATAGAAAAGGAACTCATCAGATTTGCAGATGACACCAGGCTGGAAGATAAACTCAAGATTCAGAAGGATTTTGGCAGACTTGAGCATTGGGCTGTAAATCAGTGGTGGAATTTAATTTTTTTTTACTACTGGTTCTGTGGGCGCAGCTTAGTGTATGTGGCTGGGGGGGGCATGTGTCTGGGTGGACAGTTTCTGTAAGCAGGGCAATAAAGATTAGGCTAGAAACAACACCAAAATGTTTTTTTGTGCCTTCCTTACAGGGTTAACCCTGTAATGTGGAAAAAACCAAAAGATTTCTTCTAACAAGCAGTTCTCCAAACTGCTTAGAAAATTTACTACCAGTTCCAGCAAACCTGCTAGAACCTGCTGAATTTCACCTCTTGGCTGTATCCAGCAAGATGCAATTCAGTCATGAGAAAACTTAGGCAGGAAAAACCAAATGCATAGGAACAGAATAGGTAGTACCTGGCTCAACAATAATAACCATGAGAATATCTAATGGATCACCTCTTATGTATCAGTAAGCAGTGTGCTATGGCTGTGGAAAAAGGCAACACAGTTCTAGGCTGTATCAGCAGATTGATAGGATCAAGATCATGGAAAGTGATAGT
Source organism: Cerberus rynchops (assembly GCA_032468195.1). NCBI lineage: Eukaryota > Metazoa > Chordata > Lepidosauria > Squamata > Homalopsidae > Cerberus > Cerberus rynchops. The sequence goes on from JANHFJ010009570.1 coordinate 4,230, forward strand.
ACCATTTTATACTGCACTGATGAGACAACACTTAGAGTACTGCATCCAGGTCTGTTAACCAGGATTCAAAAAAGATGCTGAAGCCCTAGACTGAGTGCAAGGAAAAGCAACAAATATTATAAGAGGTCTGGAGGCTAAATCATGATGAATGGCTAAGGGAACTACATATGCTTAGCTTAATGAGGAGAAGGCTCAGGGGCAAAATGATACAGTTTTCCAATATTTGAAAGTCTGTCACAGGGACACTATTTATTCTCTGTAACAGCTGAGGGCAGGACAAGAAGCAATGGATGGAAGCTTGTCAGAGGGAGATTCATCCTGCGAATAAGGAGAAATTGCCTAACAGAAAGAATGATTAATCAATGGAACAATTTGCCTCTCAGAGTTGTGAATGCTCCATTGCTGGAGATTTTAAAGAAAAGATTAGACAACATTCTTTGTTAGAATAATGATCCTTAAAATAATATTAAATTTAATTTAATTTACCTACTTGGATATTCCTGAACTACTTAGAGGTCACAGCCATACTTTGATCAAAAATACAATATCCTAAAATTACCACGTAAGAGTGAAGGAACAGGAAAATGCTGTTCTTTATAGAAGCTCAAAATTGTGGTCAGAAATGAAGGACAATACAGGTTAGAGTATGTGGATAAGAGTATCTCCTCCATTTTCAGATTGGCAACTGCAATATAGTTTAACGGTATATTGTTTAGTATATTAATAATCTAATAAAATGTATTCTCATTGAGAGTCATTGTTAGGTTTGCTCATAATCCTGGTTTCATGTGCTCTTGAATCATCTCCATTAAATGTGATGTGATTTTATTGTATTATATTGTTTATCTAATAACATTCAAACTGTCCTATTTGCAGCCATTGTTGAAATTGTTATTTATTATTTTGTTATTTATTTGAAGACTGATGCTTGACAGAATGCTTACCTTACACATTAGATTTATGAAAAAGATTCTCCTTTCTGACAATCCATTGTCTCCTGGTCAGTGTTCTTTATCAACTCTACTAAATCATTTGACTTCATTCTTTACAACCCACCAACGATTAGTAGAACATCAAAATAAAATGCTGTATACTACAGTAAAGTTATATAAACAATATAAATTTAATACACCCACTAATCAATGCCAGATTAATGTATTGAGAGCAAAGTATGAACTTTGGAAACTATGAATGCAAATTTAGCAACAGCTAGTCTTATTTGGGGGTCATTGCTTGCCAAGGGGAGCTTCACATAAAAGTCATGTAGGGATTAGTCTAATGAAGGGTGTTAGCAGTTTGCTCCAAGTATCTCTAAAGGAATTACAATGGAATAAAATATGGGTCAGTAATTCAATGTTCTGTACTGACAGGGATAAATCATTTCTGCATAAAGGGTTGTTTGGAGCCTACCCTTCCATGTGGCTAATACAAAATTTCAGACTGCAGTAATGTGAAATCCTTAAGGAATTTATTAACTGTAAGATTTTCAAGACACAGGTTGGTTTAAAACAGATCTAAATATTCCCCAGTTATATTTTGAATGGCAGTTTGCTATATAATAAATTTCAAATATGACTTTGATTTTTTTTATTTTTCTTACTGATGCAGTAGGAGGTTTATCCCACAATGCTTTCTTTATTCCTTCAGACTTTGCTATATATCTTTTTTTGCTTTGCTGTAATTTTAGCTTTCTGATTACATAAAGAAAATTCACATTTTAATAAATCTGTTTCTGCAGTCAAGATACATGCTGTTTCCCACCCCCTTTTCATTGTTTTCCTTGCTCAAAAAGGTTCTGAAAAGGTCAGAACTTTTTCTAGTTAATATCCCCCTTCATATTTAATGGCTTTCAAATCCAACCTGTTTTATGGAAAAATATTTCAGTTGAGAAAATGTTAAATTAACCAATTTATAAGTAACAAAACTGAAGATATCCTCAGGCAGCAAAGTTGGAAAAAATGTTAAATGCTGACTCCAGTTGAATCCACAGTTGATAAAACTTTCGAGAATGGTCTTATTTCTAAACTTTCACAACCTAGAGCCTTCCAGGTAGGTTGGATTGTGACTTTCAGATTTTTCAGTCAACATGTTTGAGCTGGAGACTGGAAACTGGTTTAACAGATGTAAAGGCAATAGATGGGAAATGGATTCTGAAATACCAACTATTTACAGACAGACCTTGATACTTAAGATTCATTTCCACCCTTGGGTAGATGATAAATTTTAATATCAAGACCTTAAACTGTAGCTGGTAATCTAAATGTATTCAAAGTCCTCCATGTTCCTTCAAAATTAGGATATAATTCATGTGTTTTCATCTCCCCTATATGCACCAGAAGAATCAAATGAAATCTGAAAATGAAAACTTTAGTTTCTCAGACAGCTATGTTTCTTGCTGAAGTTGGAAAACAAGAATTTATAAGAACAGCTTTTATGCATGCAGAACAATATGCTTTTAACTCGAATACACCATGAGTATGATTGTTCAGAAAATACATTTTGCATTTCAAATGCAGGTCTGAATATCACTGTACTACTGTTTTAAGCTGTTGGATTACAGCAAAAAATATGAATGAGAATTAAATATGAACATGCAGAATTTACCAGCTATTTGTATATAACTGGTTACCTGCTCCTTGCCTTTAAAGAAGCCTATTTATGAATTTGATTGTAAATAAACTATTTCACTTGTTATGTAAATATGGACTTGTTTGTAAAAATTAACTCTAACAAATTAACTTTTGTCAGTAATGAAATTAAGATTTTTCTTATAAATATTTTCATTTTCCTTCATTCCCTCTTTTACAACGAATACTGCATTGTCAGAATGTATTGCCTAAAGCATTTTAATAATTAGATCACTTAGTGAAGTGAAGCACATAGTTTATAACTACACATTCATTGGTAGCAACCCTGTGTTGGTGGGAACTCTGTGGTCTGTGATTGGTGATTGCAGAAAAGGCAAACTTTAAAAGCATGCGGTCTTTTATCTTGGAAAAAAATAGTAAGCATCTTGTTTAGACAAAAATGAGGGTTTATTTAACTTGTCAAATGAAAGATATGAGAGCCATTGTAAGTATAAACATACCTATGGCAACAAAGTCTAAGAATTCAAAGACCCATAGTTCTCTGGCTCTATTTTAGAAGCGCTTGTCAGTTCACCTCGGACAAACCGATGTTTGGTGATTGTAGGAGAACGTTCCATAGCCTGGAGCCACAGAAGAAAGGTCTTCTTATGCTAGACAGATGAGGCTCTGGAATTGGTGATTTTTGAGCCTTAGCTTTCATTAATATGACCTTCCTGTGAATGACTGAAAAGCAGGTAATTTAACACTACCCTCCCCCATGTATAAAGGTTTGATTGGGTTCTTATTTATTCATGCAGGACTAAGCCCACTTTGTGTGGCTCCTCTGAAATGCACTGATGTTGTTTTATAAAATACGGCATCACTATTGTGTGAACATTAATTAATGACAAAAGGAATTGCATGATAAACTGGGTGCATAAATTGTTGTGAATTATTTTTCATTTGAGGATGTGACTGAAATTTACATATAGATTGAACTCCTAAATATACCAAATGTCACTTTTTTGCTTGTTAACAGCCCCCTCCTCCCTAATTATGAAGCATGCTCTAAAGTGGCTAGGTTCATTGTATTTGCTTTTGAGGATCAGAACAAAAAAGTTATTGCATAATGTATTCCAAAGCAGTACAGGTTAAAACAAAAACATGCAAAGTAGAGGGTGATAGGCCATCTATTTTAATTTCTTGAACTGAACGCAGACTGAACTGAGTAGTAATGGCTGAGCAACAAATGGAAGGTAGAGCTGTAGTATCTATAAAAGAGAATAATTATGGACCAATTTAGTAGGTCTGCTAAAGAACAGAGTAGGTCATTGCTAGAAAGAAGATAATGTGTTAGATTAAAAAGCATGAAACTCTGAGTTCTAGTCCTTTCTTAGACATGAAAACTGGCTGGGTGACTTTGCGACAGTCTCTCAATCCAACAATCACAAGATTGTTGTGGGTAAAATATGGGTAGGATTGTTACATATACAGTCTTGATTATACAAAAAAAGGTGGAATGCATATCTAATAATAATGTTAATACATTCATCCTATCTTTTGAAAAGGCATAGAAACAAGCTAGCTTGGGTATGCCACTAGTTCTCTTTTACATGGTTAGCAGAAGATGAGAAGTTGCATAACTCATCAGATCATGAATCCATAGTTAACAATAGAAATAATAAAATGCATTAGGATATTTAGGATGTAAGCTATTAAAATTACTGTTGTAGAGTAAATTTGTACATGTAGGCTGTCCTAGTAGAAGACTTTAGGGATATGACAGAAAATTCACGGCACCATGAACCTCCTGCCATGAAATACTTTTAAGGGTTTGAAGGATTTGATTGAAAGACATGGTGTGAAAGATTATTAAAGTATTTTTCCTAATGTTTATTCGACCTAGTTATAAAACATAGCAAAAGCACTTTCATTTATTCAGTATTGAGCTTTGCATGTACAATTTGTGGCTTCTAATTGCTCTTCTAATTGCATATCAGTGAAGACAATGTCCTTCCCTTTCTTTAGATGTTTGAAAAATGCATTTTCCCTTGAGCTCAGCTCGACTGAATTCTAAGCATGGATATATCTACAGAATTGATACAAACATATCATGCATGCGCATTATTTCAGACTCCAAATTCCAAACCAATCTTTCTAGTTATCTGTAGGTTGAAAGTTTTCGACAGTGTAAACACTGACTAGTCCATTTGAGGCTCACTCAATCCTTTCTCTGGATTGAAGCCAATAAGCCATCTTCAACTGCCAATCTATCTAAGTCAATTTTCATTATTTTAGCTGCCAGACATCACATCATTTTCAAGCTTTGATCTTTTTCAAGCTTCTTGTTTCCATAGTCCACCTGTACTATGAATAAAAGTCTATCTCCAGGTCTAGGGTAGCATCTGATATTGACACCTGCCAATTTTTCTATCAAACAATGTATGACAATAGAAAATAAAATTTACTCTTAGTACTTGATCAGCAAAATTAATTCAAACTGTTTAGTCTGGATTTCTGTATGGATACATGAACAGCCAGTAAGAGAGCAGGTTCATCATAACTCCAATTTGATTTTGGTCTTGTCCTTCAATACAGTACAGAATTTGGCTCCTGAATTCAATTAGTTGAATGTTGAAGTAGATACTTGTAACTTTCAATCTCTTCATGTTTAGATTTAACATTTAGCCAAATACGTTTTACAATATAGCATTTAATTTTTAATGTAGCTCTAGCCATAATCTGGCACACAATAAAAGCTAAAGTATGCAGATGAATGATTCATATTAAGGAACTTTAATGAGATGTACTCAGTTCCCTTAATTCATCCATTCTTCCAGTTGTGAAGCATGCTCAGAGGTGCAACACAATTAAATGAAGAACTAAGAAAATAGATTAGAGAGTTAGAGTTTTTATCAGGACTACACCAGAATTATTGTGTGACAGATGCAATAATTAATTTTCAAAGAAAGTAAGGAAAATTTTCTACAATTGGACCCAGCTAGAATGATATGAAATTTCAAGTAAATTTTAAAATACTTCATGTACTCCTATTCTTTTTTAAAAATTCATTCAATTCATTTGAAATTATGCTCCCATCTTTATATTATACACTATTAAGAAACAGATTGTGCGATACTATACATTTTCTTGAGTTACAGATTAGACTAAGGCAAAATGTAGCTTTCTTACTTTTAAGTTAATGTCCAGTCATTGGAGTGGCTAAATCATAATTTATGGCTTAATGCAATATACAAATCTTGCCACTTACTCTATGACCCTTTATTGAAAATGATGATTTAGCAGGATATACAGTATAAACCCAATCTCTGATTTAGACTTAGATTTTGTTTTTAATAGAGTGTATTTGTCTAGGCCTTCTAAATGAAGGAGGTAGTCTTGAACATAGTCAGGTACCAAGTTTTATAAAATTTATAGGTCAAGACCAGCATTTTCAGTTGCACTTAGAAACTTATTGGCAATCAATGGAGTTACTGCCAAATAAATGTCATATGGCAATAATCACTCTGCTTTGCCAGTTCATAAGTTGCTGGAGTTTAGACCAACTGCAGGTCCTAGTTAGTCATTAGAGGTAGAAGCTTTAATATGAACTCATACTGTGCTTAATCAGAATCACATTTTGTCTACCTCCACCAGTGCTCCAGGGGCCACTTCTGCTGCCTCTCCTGACAATCCACAGTAAACCAGACAATGCTTTCACTAATAGTAGGAAAATGTACGAGAGTTATTATGTCAAGCAACCTGCTGCTTCCCAATTCCAGCCAGATGCTCAATAAGCTGCCTGTCAGCATCATTGGGAAACTTTCCAAGCAGCCTTCAGAAACCATTTAATGCCTTTCTAATAGGCTCCTGCACTCTGGACTAATAGATTGTTCCAAACTGGGGAGGGAATAGCAGTAACAAGTTTAGTCAGGATCAGAAAGTAATCTGACACAACAAAGGACTCAGCCTAATGTTTCTATATCCAGATCATACATTATCTACTCCAAAGTAAAGGCTAGGCCTATATGAGTCTTATTGTGTGTCTCAGATCAGATATTTAATTGGTATAATCCTGTGATTGTTATGGGAATAATGAACTTCTGAGATTTCCCGGAATTCATAGCACTCTAGGGTAACATGTAGCCATCAGACTGATTTCATATAAAACAATGATTTTTTCCCCCTTTTGTTTTACTCTGCTTGTTTCAATCCTGTCTTCTAGGTGGGCCTAATCAAATAACTCCTGAGGAAAAGTGATCTTCAACAGAAGAGATCTTAGCTATTCTTGCTGTAGTTCATCAGGTTATATGCTAATTTAGCTCCATAGCTACTTTTCTTCCAAAATAAAAATAAATAGGTTAAACAAGTTTGTCTATATTGTTTTTGGACATTGATTTTTATCTAACATATGATATTAAACATACATTCTAGGATGTGGCTATCCTCCTGCTCCTCACCACTTCATAATAGTGTAGTTATGTGGCAGAGCTGATAAGAATCTTGTTCTCTTCCATTGTACTAAGTAATAGCAAAATCTTCTAAAAGTCCACTCTGTATTCAGTCTTAGATAAGCCTGTCAGGCCCCATTTGTTCATTGCACAGCCTATCTTATTTTACAGCTTTCAGATGCTTCACTTGAGGTAAGTTCTGTGTTATTTTTCTATTTTTCCACTCAACAATTTAATTTCTTTTTCTTCTTCCTTTCTCTATCTTGTTTAAGCCCCTTTAGGAAAGGAACAAACTGAATGGGGACACAAGATAACAATTCTAAAAGAAGGTTGCAATTTTAAGGTTTGTTTGTTACTACATTTCATTCTATATAAAGGAGTTTAAAATGCTAGAGTAAAAACTACAGAATGTCGCTGTTTAAGGATGCAACCATCAAGGAGTTAATGGTAATGAATAATTTATTTTTGAGTAGACATGCAGGACTTCGTTGTCAGTTTTGAAAATAGATCCCCATGAAGACCCAGTCATCTAATCAAGGAAAAATAAGCAGACACGTGGAATCTAAGATTGCTGTAACCAATAGAAAAACAAAGAGAAGCAGGTTACAAAGTCTGTCTAACCTCAATATCTGGGAACAGTATAACAGTATGAATAATAAAGAGATTTGTATGTAAAGCCCTAGAAAACAATTTATTTACGAGGGCTATCCACAAAATAGATTACGTTTTCGTCTGTAGCAAGAAGGGGCGGAGCTAGCGCAGCCATCTTTGG
>JANHFJ010009578.1:154775-169577 GCA_032468195.1 Cerberus rynchops
CCCCCCCCCAGGGATAGGGAGAGAGAATTATGAACTGTAATTTAACTATAAGTAGAATGTCAGTGTGGGGCAGTAGAGGATAAGACAGGCTAATCAATTATGGTGATTGCATCAGTTGCTATTATTTTTGTACTGTTGACTCAAAGAAGATAAGACATGCCTTGCCTTACCAGGTTGCAACTCTGCTCTCTGTTTGGAGTTTGTTTCATTTTGAGGCTAGTTGAAAGAGCTACTGGCTGAAGAAGTCCAGCTCCCTCCATGCATGGAAAAAAAATCTATATTTGAGGGGTACAAGAATGAAGTCAAAATCCTCAGAATTTTAGCACTATTTCTTCTACCTGCTGAAAGACTTCAACTCCCCTTGGGAGGCAACTCTTTCATTCAGTCCCCAGAGATGAAAGGAAGTCTTCACTCCATATGGCAGCAGCTTGCAATCTTCTCTGTTAGCTTCCCCTTTGACTTCCTGTGGAAGCCAGCAGAGAAGATTGTCAAATGATGTTCAAGGGATGCTTGGCAATTGGTTGGAAATATGGACAGATTGCCAAACACCCAGATTGCAAACATCTTGACCATGGGATGGTGAAGTAATATTTTGCAATGACCAGAAGCTTTTCCAAGGCCACTGTAATTGCAAGCTAAATGAATAATTGTAAGATGAGGACTACCTGTACTTCTGGGATAGCACAGCTAAATTTAGCTTTTATTCTATAATTTAAATAAAAATGTGGCAAGGACACAATTACTAATTTTAAAATGCAAAGTAAAATTTATCTAATGTAGGAAACTTCATTTGAATTGCAATGTCCAGTTTAATGCAAAACAAGTAGTATTTTCACAAACAATTGTGGGAAATGGCTGAAATATAAGTCATTGGTATTATCATTTCTTTGCTTTTATGGAATCAAAGGATTCCCACAAAGGTTTTTGGAGAACAGGAGTAAATTGCTTTTTGAACATTCAATCGTTCCTTCATTATCAGCAAAAAATAATAACTATAATCCCTTTTACCACTGGTAAATTTCCTTTACTCTATCAGCATTAGCACCTGTTAATACTAACAGTCACTGTCATAATCTCTATGCCTGCAGTTGTACGCAAAGTTTCATTTGTTTTAGGCATAAGACATAGAGTTTCAATACCAAACACAGCCAAACGCAGACTTTTATAAAAGTCCAAAGGACATTTCACAGTATACTTTGGGATATCTCATATGTTAGAGCAGGTCTTGCATTCAAAGCAGATTTCTTTGCTTTGGGTGTGATTCTGTGCCATCTGAGAAAGACAAGTTTCCTGCGGAAGTGAATTTATGGTTTGGGATAATTTAAAGTTAATTGCATGGAGCTCCATTTATTACTTATTTCAATATACTTGGATTTATGTTAGACAGGGCTTTGTACGCTCCATAGGCTTCTCCCTGTTATTTGGAAGTGACCATGGATATGGTGGGCAGTTTGTCAAGTGGACTGAGATGATCCAGATTCAAGTCTACCATGAAAACTTACTGGGTGACTTCAGGCCAGTCACTCAGTTTCAGGCCAGTCTTCCTCATGTCAGTCATGGTGCAATCCTAAATAAAAGACAGGAAATGAATCTAACAAATAATGATTGTCATTTTCATTTTTATCATCAAGATTTCTTACATCTTTTCTTACCAACAAACTACAATACAGCAATAGACTGTATTTGGCTTTACAATAAATGTATTCTATGGCTGCTTTCATTTCATTATAATGAAATTATAATACATGTTTAAACTCTATTTTTCTAGATTTTTGCTAACTCAAACAGCAGGAGAGATGAAGATTGATGATGTTTTGAAGGAATAAAGGCATCTACCCGTGAACACCAGCTCTGAATCTATCTACAACCAATACAATTGTATTTTCCACTTGATATTTGTTATTTCAAAATTTCTTCATGCCATGAGACATGTTTTTTTCTAAATAAAGGTAGTATTCATTCTTATTTTGAATCAGCAGAATCAAGAATAATTATTCCAACTTAGTTATAAGTGGTAGATAATGGAAATCACCATCAAATATATCCATAGTTATTATGCCTGTAAAGTTACAAATGCTCTTGTACTAGCAAATTCACTTGCAGATATAAGAAAAGGTTAGTGCTTTATTAAATTGCCTATTATTTCAGAAATTCAGCTACTGGGGCTTTGAGGCATGCAGAATATTAACAATGCACTGTTTGAGCAAGGCAGCAGAACTGATTTTTTTTCTTGCTCCTCCCTTCAAAACAACTGATTTGGTATTTCCCAAAATGTATCACTAGACAGGACCCAATATATATGCAGTAGATTCACAACACAGTCTGTGTATATCAGCCCTGTATTCCCCTGTGTTCAATAACATTTGCTCCTAGGTTCTGCCTACTTAACTCCTCAAGTTTGTTATGCTGCTTCATCATGTAGGAGGGGTGTGTGGAAGGGTATCCATGGGGGTGAAAAATTAGAAAGAATGTCTAAAATGTGTACTAATAGTATATATTCTCAGCAAGGTCACTGAAGGTGTGACAGTCATGCAGTTGTCTACCTAAAGCAAGAAGGCAAGTATACTGGGCAGCAGCAGTATAGGAAGATGCTCATTTTGGCAAATGCATAATTTCACCAAGAAAGACCACATGGATAAGCAATATAAAATGATATATGACATAGCACCAGATTATGGGCCCATAAGAATAGATGGCATTCAACACAGTACTGAAGAAAAGCTGATAATGTTTTGAAATAGTTATGATGCTCATGATACAGGTAGATTAAAGCTTTTAGAACATCTAGATCAGGGCTGTCAAACTCAAGCCCACAGGCCGGATGCATCACATGCTGGCCCCACCCGCTTTAGCGAAGAGGAAAAAAGTCCAAATACATCACATGACAGCACCGTGATGACATGAGTTTGACACCCCTGATTTAGATGCTAGCAAAAAGAAAAACCGAAGCTACAAAGACAGAATTACAGTAGTAAGATGGAATAAAAGAAGCATGAATACGGAAAGATTCAATACCGTGTTAGGTATAATTGACTAGAAATGAATTGAAACTTCACTTTCAGTCAGAAGACCATACTATATATTTACTCAGGCACAAAAACAACAAAGAAACGGCATTTCTTTCATAGTTAAGAAAGATAAAACAAAGTTTCCACTTCAATGATAGGCTGTAAGTGACTAAAAAATATCAGGTTGACTTAATAGTTGGTCATATGATATGATAGTTACCATGTGTGCACCCCATTAATGCAGAAAAAAAAGTAATTTTACAGTCAAGTTCAATCTGAAATCAAGAGAACACGCAAGCAAGATATACTGCTTGTGGTTGCTTCCTGGAATGCCAAAGTTGGAAATAGGAGGACCAAAATGTAAATGGAAAGTGTGACTTAGGATACAGAGGTGAAACAGAGGATTAATTTTTTTCAAATTCTCTAGATCCATTATTTTTTTATTGCTAACACAGTCTTCAAACAGCCAAAACAGTGTCCACATGATCATTCATGTATAGATGGAGTATATATAAATTAATTATTTATTGTTATGCAGATGTAGAAGAACTAATTTATAATGGGAAACTGTGGCCAGTGGTTGATTGTATAACAGATTATGAATTGTTATGCAAGGTCCAAAACAAACTAAAGCAGAAGAACAAAGTCAGAAAGTTTTCATAATGTGATTTTGACCATATATCCATCATTTTCAGGAGAACATCAGGAATTTATTTTAGTTATGATGCTCATGATACAGGTAGATTAATTGTTTGTCAACAACCATTGACAAGAATCAGAGGACATGATAACTGTCTTTAAGATTGAATGTGAAAATAGATTGTGAAAGAACAAGAAATAGAAAAAACCAAAATAGTGGAGAAATGGTAGAAATTGTCAAGAATAAAAAGAAGCCAAAGCAAAAAGAGCAAACTTTTCAGAAGCAAATTTAATATCAACCAATCAATCAATCAACAAACAACTTGAGACATATCATAACATCTGTAAAGACACTGATTATGGAACAGCTCCAGAAAAATAAAGGAAGTATTTTTAAAAAATCTCTGAATTTAGAGAGATATTGCAACCATATTGAAATAGAAGGAAACAACCAGCAGCAAGATGAAGACTTGGTGATGAATGCACAATTAGAAGATCTGAAAGACCAGTTTGGGGACATAACACCCTGGAGAAGTTATATCAATTTGGATACTAAGAGTTTATATTGATTTGATGGGGCATAATGACTCAATCAATGAATCAGTCTATCTAGATTGGTTTTCATACATTTTTTAAATTTTAGTTAAAGGTACACATTTTATAAAGTCTCATAGCTTTTAGAGATTTCTGTTTTAAAAATGTGTCCCAATGTAAACTTCTTTTTGTCTTTCTATGAAACTATGTCATTAAATGTGCTGAACTGAAAATACTGCAGCAATAAAGATATTTTACATTTTAAAGTCCAGGTAGATCAGCAGAATTGTTGCTATAGTTTCTATATGCTTCAAATATACAGTATCTGAATTTTATGTATCTTCTAGGGTTCATTGTATCTATCTTAGTACTTTAACCTTTGCCATTGAACTCTATCCAACTTTAAGCATTCTGCAGCTGTTTCTATAGGATTAAATTTCCTTCCTAGAATGTTGAATCTTTTATGCTGTTCTATAATTGTAGCATTTTATTAAAGGCATTATAAGCAACATATAAGTCTGCTATCAGCCATTTGAATTAATGCAAAATATTTTATAAATGGAGCATAAATGTATTCAAAGTGAAACAGAAGCAGAGAACTCCATGATCACACAATTTTCTCAGATTTATTGCCTGTGAGTCTCTGTGTAGATCTAGGCAATTTCACAAATTGGAAATGGCTTCACCACATTGTCTTGTGTATATATAAGGGGTTCCCAATTACCAACATTCTTTTTCAAAGTCCTTTAGATATAGTCAGTTCTTATTTATTACACACTTTCTTTTTAAAAACACATTTTTGCATGGAATATGTATCAGTTTGCCTTACTCAGTGTTAAGATTCATTTTGCTAGATGTCAGTATGATTAAACTGAAAAACAGTTTTGTGAATCAAAGCTCTATAAAAAAAAACCCATTCTGCTCAAACTGAGCTAAGTGGAGCTGGTCTTCAGGAATAGGAAGAGGTGAAATCTAAATACTGTACAGTAGGATGGTTATGTTATAAAAATTCTGCTGAAATGGAAAACAGAAATAAGTTGAATGTTTGCCCATAATATCCATTGAGAGCTTTAGGGACCAAAATATTTCCCATCTTCATTCTGCTATCCAATCTGCTGCTACTGTTCTAAACAAACTATTTTTTTTTATTTTTTTTTCCTCTTACCAAGAAAATGATCCAGGCTACTTAGTGATCACTGAATACATAGCTATGTAGCATTGTGACATTAATTAGATTTGGCTACACCAGGGATTGACAGTGTTCTCAATTTTAAGGACCAAATTGTTTTCTTAGAGGAAAAGTACTATAGTTGGTGAGGTCAAGGCAGAAATAGAGAGGTTTATACTTTTCTTTTTCCTCTTCTCTCCTTTGTATCCATTCATTTTAGGGCTACTAGATCTGGGCTGCAAAAATCCAGATGACTACTTTTCAGCAGCATCCAACAAATTGTACCTCAGTGCTGCCAACTAATTGTACTGAGGGTTTTAACAGTCCAGGTCTGATAAACCTGATTCATCTGTTACTCATTTAATCACCCATTTATTGTCTTTCATGTCCATATCTAAACACAAGGTACCTACTGGGATTGTCTCCATATGTTTGCTACTACATTCCTAACCTTCTGGATCTTTAGCAAATGAAGTCAGGTCTAATATGATGACAGATATGCAAGTACAGTAAGCATCAGTCAAATTAATTTTAAAGGGCAATATTTTCCCTTGGGTTCCATCAACTTTCATTCCTGCTAGGATGACTCACAGCCAGACAGCTTTATAGTAGTGAATAAGGTGCACAACTCTACAATGTAGTTGGCCTGCCAGAAATGATTCTAGTATTTGTAGTAGTCCCTACCTCTTCTTCCTCTTCTTTTCCCCCTTCTTCCTCCTCTTCCTGTTCTTCCACTTTTTTTTCCTTCTCTTCTTCCTCCCCCCTCCCCCTCCTCCCTTAATTATGAGTTCTTTAACATTTGAAATTTTGCATAACATTTGAAATTACATCTAATGTAGTTACATATTTCCTGAATAACCTTTGGCAACAGATAATAATTTCATCTAAAAAGTAATGATCCCTTCTACAAATTGTGCAGATAATAGCTTTGCTCTGTAGAGTAGCTATTGTCTTTGTCATATCAGAAAGTACAGTGTTATGCCAATCTCCACTCTTATTTTCTTGCTTAAAAATCAAGGAATTTCCACCATATAAATGTATATTAAAGCTATTTATATTAATCTATATTCTTGTTATTTATGTAAATCTCTTTAAAAATAATAGATTTCTCTATCATTAATAGTTAGAATATTTCTGTAATAATTGTACTTATATCATCTTCAATTATCTCCATTTTCTTCATAATTATATTTTCATTATATTGTTTAGGCTATACTTTAAAATTGCAATTGGTTTTCCTGGGGAGAGTTATTTCATTAATTTAGTTCTTCTTTATTTATTTTATTATTATGTGGAACAAAAACTCCTTGATGTCTGCCTGTCTTTTCCCTCTTATACTTCTGGGACATTCCAGATGACAATGTAATAATAATCTTCTAAAATAAGTAGGGAGCAAATCATTAGTCCCTAAACCTTTGATCCATTGCCAGGGTCATCATGGAATGGTGAGAACCATTTCTTAACTAGAAGTGATTGGGAGCAATAAATGCTCATTTAATTTTTAAAAGGGGGAAGAAGAGACTATAGGCACTGTTCTGCCACTCAAAGACAACTACAAACCACAGGGTGCTATATTCTCAAGATGTATATTAAATAAACAGCTCAGTTCATTGCTTTTCGGCTATTAACGTCTCTTCAGAGTTTTCAGTGAAAGTACAAAACCCGTGACTGACTGCAGCTGAAGTCTTAGAATAGCAATGAAGCATGTCAAAGGCCAGTCATTTCTGGAGCTCAGGCTCCTGAACAATTCTTGCACACCAATTTCCAAGCTGTCCTTTGGAAGCTATATGGAAAGCAGCAGAAACCTTGATCCATATGAGGAGCCATTGTTGTACAAGCCCTCAGGCTGAAGAAAAGATCATTATACATATTACTTGTCTGCTGATTTAAGCAGAATGAAATTATCTAGCCATTTCAAAGCAATGCCGCCTCCATTTTGTAGGCAAGGCTTGAGGCATCAGGATCCATGCCTCTCCTTTCCCTAACCCACAATTATTAACAATGCCTCTAGTAAATGTATTGGAACCTCATCTGTTTTGGTGCTGTTATTAAAGAATAAATAGATCTGGAGGAATTACACTGTATTGGTAGTGAATACCTGACAAGCAGGAATGCTATGGCAAGAAAGCAAAAAGATCAGTTTAGTTACATCTGAAGGTGGCCTTGTATATAAATAGAATAGTGAAGTAGATATTTACCACTCTGAACCTGTCAGTCTGGATATACGATAGCATTAAGGTTTCATTATGTTCAGAGAGAGAAATGCACGCACTGTCAATTGCCAAAAAGAGAAGCTTCATTGCTTCATGCTTAATCTGGGGCTAAGGAAAATATAAGCTCTCTTAAAAGTTGCTTTTTTCCCTCCTAGTGGCACCCCCTCTGGCTTATGAGTGTAATTCACAATTACTTTTATTAGAGGGACACTTTAAAGAAAAAATAAGGGGGGGTGTAGCCCTGCTATCCTATAAATTTCCTGAAAAGCCATATGGATTCATTTCTTAACAGGTTTTCACCACTATTCACTGGCGAGTCGTACTTCCAAGTAGTATTAAATTAACTCTCACTGCCAGCTGCTGGCCACTATAAATCTACTACAGTTTCATATATTTATCTGTTTGACATGAATTTCTCATGAACTCACATAAGATACTGCTTGTGGTATTTAGTCCTGGGAAATTTTTGATGCATCCCATATACCACATATATTTATTCTTTGGTGGATGTTTAGGAAACTAGTATCTTCTCTTCCATTTTTTTTTTGATGCAATTGTAAAATGTTGATGGGAGGAACAGATTCAAATGCCAATGGATGGTTTTGTATTTTTAAGTTTTTCCCAGCATGAAGATACATTTTATGATCACATAATAGTAAAGTACACCAACTGTGATGGAGATAATATAGAGGATATTCTTTCTGCCCAAGCACTGTGTAAAATTAGGAAATGTTTCTTGTTTTGAGCTACATGAGAGTTTTGTTCAGCTTGTGTGTGTGTGTGTGTGTTGATTTTCAGAAGAAATTATCCAAATATCACCCATCATAAAAACTGGAATGCAAGTTCAAAAGTCTGAGATTTCTCCATTAGGGAAGTTGGCTGTAGATATTGACTTCTCAGACGTCTGAGCTTCAATCCCTTCATATTTCATTATGTTTGTGGTGTTGTTTAGCAAGCAATTACAAATTTGATCTGCTTCATGGTAGAATAATTGTACATTGTGGCTATTTAAGAAGTAACCTTAAGTTTGAGAATTAAAATTTGCAAGCTTCTGATAATGTGTTAGGATTTAAAAGTTAGAAAGTGGAAGCAACTTCAACTTGTGATTTACTTCTTCTAGGAATTGAGCAGACATGGTTTGAGGTTCCTTCTCAAGAACATTCTTTTTATGAAATCTCTCCTGTGTTCATTTTTTTAGTAAGAAACAGAGAAATGCTACTGAAGTGAAGCAGTGGATTTACAAAGGTGATCAATATCATGATTAACTTGGTAATGTAGAAGTTTGATCAATCATATTATTGATCAGTTTAAGAAATGCATTAGAGTAAACATGTAGTAGTATGGTTATATGTGTCAATGGCAGAGTACACAGATATTGAACTAGTCAAATTGTCTTGCAATGGATGCACATAATATTAAACAGAACCAGAGCCAAAGGCTTCACAAACTTTTTATTCCAATCTATAAGATTAATCTCCAGGGCAGTTTACAAAATGACAAGTAACAGTAACAGCAATAAAGAAAACCCTCATAATTAATAGACATCGCTCTCTCATAACAGTTGAGATTTTAATGAAATTAGGGTCTGTTATGCCATGCAACACTTTCACTCTCACCACATCGTTTTTTTTTAACTCCACATCTAATCAATGTGCATATGAAACCAAGAAGCAAAACCAAGTACACATTACTGATGAGCAATTTGCCTTCCACCAAATTTTAAATCACTTGGGTGTGCCTGAGCTTTGTAGATGAGGATGGTAGAATGGCTGATTGTTTTGCGAGAATTCTTTCCCAACTGGAAATGATTGTTTTGCGAGAATTCTTTCCCAACTGGAAATCTTAGCATGAATACACTGATGGTATTTATTAAACAAAGGCCTAGCTAATTTGGGCTAGCTTTCTAGATAGGGTTTTAGGTTTTATTAATGAAGAATTGATTGTTTGATTGATTCTAAATTGCAGACAAGTTTTAAAACTTCAGACACAAGTAGTCCTTGACTTAGGACCATGACTGGGACTGGAATTTCTTTTGTGAATCATTGTGGTCATAAGCCAAGTCAGATCCAATGTTATGAAGATTTGCATGGTGGTCAGCTTCCCTTTTTTATTTTTTTATTTTTTGCTGAAATCAATAAAAACAGGTAGCAAATAGTTATCATTTGACAGCAGGATGCGACAAACTATCATAAATGCAAGTTTGTTGCCAAGCAGCTGAATTGCATTCACGTGACTTTGGGGATGATTCAACAGTTGTTAAGTGTAAGTATAGTTTATAAGTTGCTTTTCCAAGGCCTTCATAACTTTGAACCATAATTAAACAAATGATTATAAGTTGAGGACTACTTGAGTCTTATTGCAATCAGTACATCTATAAAGAGTAATATTTCACACTACTTCTATGAATATATTTATAATACAATTGAGGCTCAGTTTTTTTTTTAACATTCTGAAATAGAAAAATTCTTGCAAGCCAAAAGATTGTATTAGTGCATTGAGGAATCAGTGTTTAGAATTAGTGGCCTGTTTGTCACTTAAAAATGCCTGTAGGCATTACATGTATTGACAGCAGCAAGAATTGTATTTGCACAATATTGGAAAAATGAGAACATCCCACCTGATGAAAATATAATTTGGAAGATACTGGATTGTGCAGAGATAGACAGATTGTATCTCCTTTGTCTTTTATTTTTAATATCAGAGTATTATTTAACATGGAATATGTTTTATCAATGGTTAGAGTTATGAGGTAGAAATTAGATGGAAAAAAAGTATTGTTATATATAAATAAAAATATGAATGTTGTTTATAATTTTAAGTATGCCATTATAATTGATATACAATATAATTACAAGCAAGCTGATGTAAATGTAAATATGGTTATGATCATTTGCACAACTAATATCATAAATATATTTGTGATTTTGTTTTTCCTTTTTTGTACAATGAAACACCCAGACAACACACTGTATTCAAAATATGTATATATACATTTAAAAAAAAACCTTGATATTAAAAAAATGCCTTAGGCCACCCTAGCACTCTTCAAAGTTACTACTAGTAGAATATTTTTCTGTATTTGCTTATAATTTGGTTCTCCATAGTTTTCTATGTCTAGTTGTATAGATGAAATTATTTATTATGTCTTCATATGGCTTTCAATAGTCTCAAAAACCTCAGAATTTTCTGTGCCAATTTTTTTTATTTTGGCAAAGAATAGTCTTCAATTTGGCAAACATTTCTCCAAGCACACATAATGGGTGCTGACATATATAGTAATTCTAGGATAACAATTCTATTAGTGAAGGTAGAATCATCATATATATGCCTCTATATTCCATCTTGGCACAGTGATTGAAGTATCCTATTTAATCTTCCTGGAATCTGGGAGACTGAAAATTCTAGTCCCATTTTACATACAAGCCAACTAAGTGACCTTAGGCTAGTCATTTTCTCTCAACCCGAGGCAAACCACTTCTGAAAAATCTTGAACACTACAGGGATGCAAGCAGTCTCTGTGAATCAGACACGATTGAACGGAAGAAAAGAAGTCTGCAGATGTGGAGTATTGGCAAAATTCTAGCTTCAGTAAATGAAACTGAGCAGGCAGAGTGGCCCCCAGTTGTTATCACAGGCTTCACTGGGGAAATAAACTTTAACCTTTAAAGCATTGTTCAAAATGTCATAAACCAATGGAAGATTTCTGTCCCTCATGAGCTTAAATAAGGTACATCAGTAATTTTCACCAATATTTGACAGCAATATTATATGCCTATGCAAAAATTTTAGTTAAAAAGCTAAATATCTGCTTGAGTGTTTACATATTCCCTTACTTTTCATTATAAAAAGTAGAGCGCTAGTTCGAATATTAGTCTCCATAACAGAGTACATAATGGAGCTTTGGAGTACATAGAAACTCATTTTCACAAATGGGAACTATACCTATGACCCCAGATATTATCCTTATATTTAGCTAAACCATTGATCATATAGTCTGATTGTTTTGGCAGCAGTTGTCTATGTTCTAGGAAAGTCATGATTGTCATCTGTGCTTCCTCTTCTGACTGCAGGTGTCTGGGGTTGGTCCTTATATCTTGTGTAAGCAAGGACCAACCCCTACATGATTAATGAAGTGGTTGAAAATTTGTATCATCATTGAAGCTCTAAAAGATCTAGCATTATGATGGAAAACAGGCAGTAGCACTCTAGAACTCTGGCTTGCTAAAAATATCTGAAATAGGAACTGGCCAAGAATGAAACTGGAAAATGTATTCTTCACAGTTTCTTCCCAACATTAGTATTGCCTTGTTTCAGAGCTCTAAATGGTGCAATTTTATGTAATAAGATAAACTAAAATAAACAGTATTACATTAAGCTTTGCACAACTTGGATGGAAATTATTTGGAGGGATAGAAAATGCATTTTGTACCTTAATGTAGAAAACCTGTTTAGAATCTGTTTTTCAGGCTTCCTTTTTCAATCAATGCAAAAAAAAAAAAAAATTGGGAAAACAAATGATTTTGCTTATCTGATTGATGTGAGCACAAATACAATTCTCCCTCTTTCTTTTGTGATGCTCTTATAATTATATTGTAAGTTTAGGCACAGTTCTTTTAAAGCATGTTTTTTGGGAATCTAATCTTTTCAGTAAATGCTAAGCACCTTGTCTCCGCTGCCAACACATATAGTCAAAAAGTAGCATGATATCATTTTCATTCTAATAGGATATTATATTTGTCATTTTTATTTTTAACTTTTGATTTTCTTTGAAAATAGTTATTCATACTTCAGTGTAAAATAATTCAATTTATGAGCTGCAAAGTCTTGCAATACAAGGTAAAATTAAAGGTATGTTATCTGGCAGTTCTGGAATAAAAGCAAAATAGAGTCATAATGAGAAAAATATTAGGAAAATTGTACAAGGAATATAGTAAATGCAATTAATATATACAAAATAAATACTATTTTCCTGGCTGGAAAATTCTAGGAGCTGAAGTCCCTATATCTTAAATCTGGCAACAGTCTAAATATTTGCAATTTATCAGTTTGGTTTTTGGCTTATAACATGTATACAGCTGGGATATTTTTCCTTACATAAAGCTATTATGAAAATTAATGACACGCCAGCACTCCGTCAAGGAATTATTTCTTCCTTTGTGCATTCCATGCTTCTGCATTTGCAAGTCTTCTAGACCAATAGGTTATTGGCACCAGCTGTCTTTATTTATTTATTTGTTTGTTTGTTTGTTTGTTTGTTTGTTTGTTTATTTGATATATACCGCTCCCTCTCCCTAGGGACTTGGGGCAGTGTACAGCCAATAAAACATGAATACAATAAACAATTTAAAACCTATTAAAATAATTAAATGAAGGCTGTCTTAGTTAACATTATCATATAATTTAAGTTCAATTAAAATAGTTAAAAACAATTAAAATATAACAATTAAAAATTTGTTTAAATTCTTATGACTGTTTGATGACTGTTTGATGAGATTTTAATATTGTGTTATTTTTCAAGACAGGTTGACAATTAATTTCTATTTGGGGGCTGTCTTTGAGAAGAACTTGGAAGATTCTAGAGTTTCCTAGACCACACTTTAAGAAACACTTGAAGAAATAATCCTTCCCAATTCTTCCTTGCAGACTGAGAATTTGGAAAAGTGAAGTCCAACGTATCAGGAAGTCATCAGCAAGGGGCAGACTGAGCTATATACAAACAGTTCATTCCTTCTGTCAAGTGCAGGAAATTAGCAGTCCCAGCAGTTCAAATGAATGTAGGTTTACTGCAAGCTTATGCTCCCTGCAAGAACCTGATGCCTAACAATCAAAGCAAACTGGTGATAGATAAGAGTCAATAGAAGACAAGGTGTGCTGGTCTTAGATCATTTGTGGATGTGAAAACACTTAGACTAATGATGCATTTGAACCCTCACATGGTACCAGCCTGGTCATCTCCTACACTATCTCCGTAATAGTAAACTAATAAAGATGGATCTTGGTTTTACATCTTAGGTCTACAAGGTCAGTTATTCCTAAGTATGGCTCTAGTTTATTAGCATCTCTAGCAAGACAAAGCTAGCTGAATTTTCAGAAGGTAGAGCCAAAAAGAAACAAAAACAGGACCAGTAAGAGCTACTGGAAAATAGTGAAATAGCTAGAATATAGTTGGTTTACATGAAATCTACTTGGACGTGACCATATAATGATGAACAGAGTGTTTTAATGTTGCATCAACATGTAGCTAGGAATGTTGAGATTGATAGTTTCTTCAAAAATTAAAAGTATTTTAAGAGCTATTTGGTTAACAAAATAGATCATGTTACCCAGCCAGCCTCAAGGAGTTGGCTTCTGGACCCTGACTGTGGCTGTTAAATTATATGTTGTATGAAGCAGTTTTGATGGACATAGTTATAGAAGCCAATCTGTTATAGTGGACAAAAACAGACCTCTCAAAACCCACGCTTATTAAATTCAAGGCATTCCTATAAGAGACAGAAAATATGACCACATAAGAACATTTCTTGGCTTTATTACAATGGTGTGCGAGCAATCTTTCTGAAGGAGAAGTTGGGCAGGAAATATCATTTTGAAAGAAATGTTATCCATCATAACCAAGCTTGAAATTGAGCAGAACAGACAGTTAAGCCCAGTTAGCCTGACTTACAACTACATACAAAATCTAATTGGGATTTCTTGCAAAAATGTTCAATGTGTCTTCCTTTGCAAAAAGAAAAAAAATACAAAATGAGAAAGTGGAAATATTTAAAGAAAATAAGCCAAGCTAGGAATGAACCTCAACCCACTGAAAGAGTCCCTACTTTACAATCCAAAGGCCTTAAATTCAATCTTTGCTATCTCCTGCAGGTAGAGTTACGGAGTAAGGCTTGTGCCAAGCAGCCACCACTAGTTAGAATTAAATGATATTGGACTGATTTAATTAAATATAAAACTTCTTCATTTCTGCGTCAGAAATACATTTGGTCATCCATGCCTTGCTAAATGCAGCTTCCAGTGTCTATCACTATTATCCCTACTGTCCAGATGTTCTGCTAGAGATTGTAATTCAGCTGTTTGTTTGTTTGTTTGTTTGTTTGTTTGTTTGTTTGTTTGTTTGTTTGTTTGTTTGTTTATCAAATTTATTTGCTGGCCATTTCATGGCTCACATTGACTTTCAGTGCCTTACAACAGTAACTGCAACAGTACAGTATACCACCTGTAGCATAATAAGATATAATCTCCT
>JANHFJ010009578.1:246763-259000 GCA_032468195.1 Cerberus rynchops
TGAATACCAGCAATCACTACACAAGGCACTAGCTAAATGAGAATTATTTATACAGGTTATAGAAGCCTGCAGTGGTTGTGATCAGATCCCTCCTGATTTTTGGTCTTAGACGATGTACATTATTTTTGTGTTATAGGAAGCTGAATTCAGTGATCATCCCTTCATCAGAAAGAATGCCAACATTTATTACCTGTTTAATTTTTATTACGTGTCTTTGTTGTGCATTTTAGGATACAGGAAGTTTTCCTTTTCCAGTGTCAACAGACTCCTTTGATTTATTTGACACCCTCAGTTGTCCACATTTTGTTATCTCAGATGATATAGAGTGATGGGGAAACTGTATTATAAGAGAAAGGAAGTGACAGAAAAGAGCCAAAAAATTGAGGTAAGCAGATAGGAAATAGTTGCTAGCAGTAGCTGAATGTTTTCAGGCAATTACAGTACAGTTTTCCCAGAAGCCCTTCAATGACACAATTTCCAGAATGTACTACAAAACACATAAACACACATCTCCCTCTCCCCTCCCTCCCTCTCCTGGGCTTGAAAGCAAATGAGAAAAATGTGAGTTGAACAAATGAGTAACAAATGGAATGTGGTTTAAATTTAATGAGTAACAAAATGGGTAAGTTCTCTAATAAAAGAATCAGGACACAGAGAAAACATTCTTACATGGCTCTTGTCTGCAACATACAAATCTCAACTTGGAGTTGCAGTTCTCATATGAAGGACATGCAATTCTAAATTAGATCTTTCCTGCAGTGCAAGTATAGAGTCAGAAACAAGAATTAAAGGACTCTTCCTGATACCATGTTTCCCATGCATCAAGACAAAAATGTGTGTGTGTACATGTGTGCATGTTTGGAAAGATAGATGGAAATCCACATTTTTCTATCCTCTGCCTTCAGACTAAGCATTGAAAAGGGCATGGAAGCTTCCTGCGATTAAAATTGCATTTTTAGCTGTACCGAGCAGTAAAATAGTAGAAGAGAATTCACAGAGTTTTTCCAAAGTCTGATAACATCATCAAGTAACCTTGCATTAGATTGCAATCAGGTTGTATCAGTTTATTAGATTTTTTTTCACTTACATGCAATGTTTTGTTCATTTATTATAGAGAGTTAGGCTGTTAATCCCATTCAGTTTCAGATGACAGCCACATTTTATAGAATAAAGGAGATCTGTATGATTTACTATTCAAATGTACATATCTTTTTTTCACTCAAGATAGATTCTTTTTAATAATAATATGCAAATGTATTTGCAGAGACATCTTCAACTTTATAGGAAAAATGTTTGACAATCTTGATTTTGTTGAGTAAAATAAATCCGATGGGTTGGATAATTTTTAATAATCCCTACTTAATCATGCTTTTTATTTAGTGTAGATCTTGCTTCCATGAAGAATGCTTAAAACCATGAGAATAAATCTGATTCAATTTAACATACTCTTAAACTTCCAAATCTCACTTTATTTATTGAATTACAAATCCTCTTTCTCTCTGCGTGTGGGCCTTATCTATATGATGAAAAGTATCCTTTTTCAGGCTGTGCTTTTCTATTTGCATGCTCAATTGCCCATTTTCTCATTTGAGAAATTAGACTTATTTCTATCTATGAATATGAATAAATGCATAACTACAATCATATTTATTTAAACATACTTATCACAGGACTACTGCTCCATTGGTTCTTTTATTTTTATATAAGCATTTATGTCTCTATATCTCTGTGCTCTCAAAAAGCACAATAAAAATAGTAAAAGGTGAATTTTCTCTGCTCGATATTTCACTGTTCGCCACTTACATGGGAAGTAGTGATTCCCATGAATATTAATGACCAAGATTTATTGAAAGTTTTGATTTCAGATTAATTAATGCCATGTAAATATGAGACACACTTCACCTCTCAGGGCAGCAGAGTTGCCACTAGTTTACCCAAATCAATTCCTCCTTAGCAACCACGATGGAAGAAAATTTTGGATTTTTTCCCCCTTGATATATTTCCAATGTATTATGGCAGGATTTGTGTCTAACTACATCATAATGACTGTAATATTGACCACATAAATAATATGCTGATTTTAATTCTAAGCTGCCAAAATCAACTACTTGGGTTCAATATGTCTGAAGTGGGTTTTGACTATTTCACTGCTTTCTGTCCACTTCTGATTATTTTATTTATATACTGCCATAATCAAAATTGACCTTTTACCACTCCTAGTGATTCCATTAATTCTGCTATGAACACAGAAATCAGCAAAATAACTCTGAAACTAAACTTATCTTTCTCTACTAGTTCAACAGTGCCTCCACTGTTATTATTTTTAAGAACGTTTTAGAAGCACCGAATTCAGCCTATTTTTATAAAGAGTATTTTTGGGGTGAAAATTCTATAATCTTTGTTTAAAAAAAAAGTCCCAATGATTTACTTTTGAGTAGACATATGCTATAATTGGATTTTATCAAGTAAAGTATCAAGCCAAAATGCAGTTTCCCTTTGTTCCATTTTTGGTTCTATTCCCAAATTTTAGCAGGACCCATACAAAGTAGAATCCTTGTATATCTTATTGATCGAGAAGATCAGGGATATGCCTGAAATTGAAGGGACATTTAATTGAGCAAACTAAATTTCTCAGGGCAGGCATAATACATTAAAAATAATGATAAAAGAGTTGATAACGAGGTGGATGACCAGTCCATAACCACCTATCCAATTTTCCTTATATTGGCTCTTCTGCAGGGAATTAAACTTTTGTTTGAGATCACCGATCGTGGATATTCTGCTTCCTGAATGGGGTGGTGGTGGTGGTGGCATTATTTGGTGGCATTATCTACACCTGTAGAAGTCCATCTGATTGGAAGATGAATCTTAATTTTGACACCAGTAATGGAGCATCTTCTTCCACCATATCAGAAGCCACAACAGCTCTCCTGCAGAAGAACCAGGAGTCTGTATGAGGCTACCATTGCCTTGTTCTACTTACTGAAAGTGTTAACCCTGCTTTAATTACAAAGACAATTATAATTGCATCAATGTTTTGTACTGCAAATTAGCATTACACTGACAGGGGGCCCTTCTGCACAGCCCAGTTAAAGGGCTACTGTATCTGCCAGTCTACGAGATGCCAGAATATTGTACCAGCATAAACTTTGCTTCTTCCACTGATCCTATAGGCCAGCATACATATGATCATATTGATTGGTGACTCCCTGGCTTTGTTTTCCTCCTTAGTGGGCTAGGGCTTTCAGAGTAGCAAGTTTTGTGAAATCTTTTAAAAAATTCTTGCTTAAGTTTGGTTCAAGTGGTTGTGTTGTTTTTGCACAGGTGCATTCTGAACCTGGGGTTTAACACTTTTCTGAAATAGTGCTAAATCCATATCCAAAATCAGTTTGATGACCAACTAATTTCAGTCCGTCATCAAGATCTTTTATAACTCATCCCTACAGAACACTTGGGCAGAAAAGAACTGATAATTGGGCTTCTTTGGAAATGGGTTTAGTGCTTATTCCAAAAAGTTCTAAACCCATGTCTAAAATTGTCCTGAGGATAGCCGACAAGTTCATGGATACATAAGCAGAGAGAGTTCTGGCTCGCTCACTTCAGCTTAAAGGCCTTTCATCTCTACCCCCAATGCTGTAGCTTCTGTTCAGGCTGATTTGTGTTAGGGATTGGCAGGTATGCATGGATAATCCAATTTAAAAAAAACAACCTGGACTTTCCCACTGTTCAAAACAGAAGAGCTCTAGAAGAGAGTGCTCATGGCTGAGAGAGGAGGGTGTGTGCCCACATTAGCCAGAAGTGACCAATAGGTGCTAGACTTTCAGAGTCACCTGACTGCAATGCTGAACACATTGGTTGGTGAAGCACATCAGAATTCACTCTCAGACAAAGTCCCATACGTTTTAGGGGCAAAACACCGCTTTAAGTTAGAGTAGCTAAGGACAGCTTCAAGCTGCCTCAGATACCAGTTGAGGATGAGATGAAAACATCATGAGTACGTGGCAAAAAAACCTCTCTGCATTTATTCATTTTCCCAAGTATATATTGGTTCACATGTTTTTCTTCCTTCTCATCTTTCCTACTGCCATTTTCCTAAGGCCCTCTGACTTAGATTGTAAGCTGTTTGCAAGCAGGGACCTGAGGGGGCTGCCCATTTAACTCTGTAGAACACCACATTTCTGGTGGTGTAATATAAACACTAAGCAGGGTGAGGCTGCTAGCCCTAAAACTCAATTCCAAGGCTCAGCCTTCAGGAGCAGCAGCACAGCTAAAGCCCAGGCTTAAAGGCTTGTTCTAAGAAACGGGCTTAAAACATTAAATACATTTGAGCACTGTGTGTGTGTGTGTGTGGAGGGGGTATGTGAAAGAGAAAAACAGAAGCATTTTAAATAAAGGTGCTAGCTGTGGGGCATGTTAACCAGGTCACACAGTGAAGTGATTAACATGTTTATGAATCAAATTAATCACACATTAACTCTCTGGCTCAGTGCAAGTAAATGCCAGGAATGAAAGGCAGGCAGGCATTTTCTCCCTCTGACACTAAACAACATGGTTTGATGTAGGTTTTAATGGTTAGGCTTACATTTTTCTGGGAGGGGGGTGATGAAACTGAAGGAGGACACGCTGCCAGCCCCACTAGCTTTTGTTTTGTTTTCATTTTTATGCATGGGTTTTGAAAATTGCTTGACGTAAAAATTAGAAGCTCCATCAAAAAGGGGTAAAAGCTGAAAGAGAAGTATATATTTCTGGGTAGGAGGAACCCACAGGTCAGAAAAGGAAGAAACATCATCCTGACATAACTAAAGTAAATTTCATTTGACCAAATTAATAGCTGGGAAGAGTTTATTTCTTTAAAAAGATTTGTGTATCATATTTTCTGCATGGCCATAAGATAGTAAAAAGAGCTTTCCCCCCTCCAACATTTTACCACATTACAATTCTGTGAGGTAGGTTGGCCTGAGAGAGAATAATATTAGCCCTTCATGAATGAGTTTCCCTGACTGAAGGTTTGAACTTGGGTATTTAGTTCAACATCTTGGCCATTAAATTGCTAAGATGTACATCATTTGTTTTCTCTTTGATTCCTTAGGACAACAAGGAAGCTGTAATTGGGGTATTCTACTCACTGTCCCAACCTCATTGTTCCATATCAGTGCCCACCACATTCGCATCACTAACTACTATGGAGGCAATGACTCTCCTAAGCTTATTCAAGGTGCAGGAAAAAAGTGTAAGCTTCAAAGCAAGCAATAATTCAGTTAAACAAAGCTGCATAGATAAATGAAGCGAAAAGCAGCAGGAGTTGCAATTTTTGTTTATTAGATTTATATCCTACCTTTTCCATAGAAGCTCAAGGTGGTGTATCTAACACCCCTGCTTACTATTTTCCCTATAACAAAACCCTGTGAAGAGAATAGGTGAAGGAGTGTCACTCCATGTGCCTCAGTGGTCGATGATAGATTCTGACTCCCCCATGCCAACAACTTAACCACCACACCACATTGGCTCCAAACTTTCACATTCAGCTTCAGGTCATTAAGAGAAACTTTGTCTAATTTGATATGAGGAATTACCATACATCTATGATGAATAAAAGAAGGTCTTTCACCAGCCATTAGCCATCACTGCTAAATTAACTCCTGAGTATAAAAACATTTCTCTTTGTAATAATAAATGGAGATAAATGGGATATTATGTCCTGTGCCGCCTTATAGGCATCAGAGTGCTGATTCTGAATCCAGAATGCTGAAGTAAATTAATGCTTAGTCTGATGTAACAAAGCTGTTGTTTTGTTCTTAATCCATGATGGTTCACCAACATGTGAATCATCACTTGTGTTCTTGAATCAAGATGCAGTGAATATACTGGAAAGTTTTCAACAATACATGAATTCTTAGCTGAAATGCAGGGTGTTTGCAGAGCCAATTTCAGCTGATATGAAGATGCTATCTGAGGTGTGTAATCTGTTAATGGGTCTGTAATGAATTGATAGTGACATTGGGTGATGTGAAAACACTCTCCGTAGCAATTCATCTGTGATGCCTCCTTCACACTTACAAGTCACCCCTTGATGTCAGTGATGAAGGTACATGTCTGCGAACCCAGCCCTTAGTTTTTCTGATTATTCTAAACCATAAGCTACAAGTCAAGAACTTCTCCATTGTTAAAAAAATTCTGCCATGTCTGATAATCAAATGTAATTTCTTCCTGTCTCTCTGTGTCTATGTGTTTTCTATTCTCTTGCCACCACAGTTTTTGGGCCTGTTCCAATGGGCTGCACAAAAGAAAGCTGAGGCATCTGAAGTGTCACTCCACAGCTGTAGCAAAGGAGCGGTATTTCCATTTTGTTGATGCTCTGAGCACATGTGTGCAGCAGAAGGTGATATCAAAGGAGCCGTTTCCCCTCAGTTCTGCACATTATTTTTTCACTGCTGTGGCGAATCTTTCTGAGCTCCATGAACCAATAAAACAAGAGCCCCTGTTTGAGTTGATATATTAATATTTGCTGAGGATTTGCAAGGTCGGGGCGAAATGTCAGCAGATTGCTGGGGCAGGACTGTGGGGAATAATTAAACAAATCTCCCAGCACTTCAGCCTCCTGAACATCTTTATTAATCTTTTGGAAATAGTAACGCTGAAACAATTTCTGCTTTCACAACCATAAGCAAAGAGTCAGGAGAAGTTGCCTTAATCAATTCCTTGGATTGGCAATGTTTGCTTACTGACAGTTTCTTGGCCCCCTCCTTGGCAGATGCTTGTGAGCCAGGAAGGCTGTCCTGGGTGAATTAACCGCAAGCTGCTGGGATTCTCACCTCAAATCCAGCTCCAGGAAAAGCAGAGAAGTGCTGGGGGTGGGTTTTGAGACAGGATTGTAAGGATGGGAGGGAAATGCAGTTTAACCTCTGAGAACACAAATAGGTTTGAGGGATGGATGTTGGCATTCAAACCAGAGGCCGGGCCTGAATTTTAATAAACATTCCAGCATATCTGACATTCTCTTCTGACTTTTGTTAATGTGGGTTCATCTTGCCATGTTGTGATCGTCACTTTTCTCCAGGCTTTACTTTCATTTACAAGAAAAACAGAACATCCGGTCCTTTTTATTACAGAAATGAGAGGGGCGAAAAATACCCAGAGGGTATTGGCCCTGATTTTCCTGGAAGAAGTCAATTGGCTTCTGGCTTTTAGCATTCCAACTAAAATGGAGAGCAAAAGCCACGGTATGACTGATAAGTTCTTAAACACTTGGCACTTTAGAAATCATTAAAATTAAATGTTCTTTTATACAAACCTTTTAATAAATTACATCCTCATAGCTGTTACACTACTTATATTTATGCCTTTGCTGATTCAAATTACAAAATGATGGCCCCTTTCCAACATATCCTCACCACTGCCACTCTGTCTATATCATGTCTGCCTGAAGAAGATCTTAAAAGAACATCTAGATTTTCTTCCTCTAGTATTTGACATTTTAAGGTGATGGAGCGATTACGTATAGAGTCTGCATGTCAGTCTTCTCAGTTCTTAACCCAGCTTTGAGATGCCACTCAGCTTCCAGCACATCTCCCTGCAGTTTCCCATATGTTCATGGTGGTTCCAGGGATTCATTTCAGGGAGAGAACACCGCTCTGCTTATTTATTTCTTGAAATATGGTGTTGGAGAGCAGCAAGGAGTCTTGGAGGAAGGAATTGGGCTTCTCCCCCACCAAGGTAAATTCTTATGTTAAGTCTAGTGGACTTTTAATGCAAGTATTTTACTCTTTAGCTGCTTTAAAAAAAGATGTGCCAAATCCTATTATTGAAAATCATAATTTTACTACCAAATGGATGCAAAGAATCTCATTTTCAATGGAGATCAGTTCAATGTGCATACATTTTTGTTTATTTATTCAATTTCTAAAATGTCTAACTTGACATGCAATTCTGAATGGTGAAAAACAAATGTAAACAAGCATAAAACCCATTTAAAGTGATTTGTCTAAGATAACCAGCACAACTGTCTCACCTCTAGACATGTTGGATTATGACTTCCATAATGCATACTAGCTATAGATAAAAGAAGCCCTACTTCTGCATGCATTGTTGTTTTTTAAATTGCTTACAATAATGTGTTTTTGTTTTAAATATTTTATTATTTAAAGTTTGGTGGTATTGCTGACCTTCAGTGCTCTTCAACTCCATCTTGTGGTTACAGTTTTCCCTGCCTCACTCCATTTATGAAAGGTTTCGATAATGAGGTTTCTACTACCCACATTTAGATTTGAACTGCCTTCATTTCTTATTTTATATACAATAGAAATAAATAATGGGATCTTCCATAATCAGATACCTGTCTCAGAGCTGCAAGCTTTCATTCTGAATCATTATATTATATGTAAACATCCAGACTACCACAAAACACTGATTTTCAGTGGAGTTAGTTGAAAGACTACCGGAAAACACCTTAGGAAATCCTTGAAGAATGCAGTAGCAAAACCCCTCCATATTTTTTTCAATAAACCTACATGTGAGCATTGCAGAAGTCTCCAGGAAGTCAACTCATTGGAGATGGTGCACTTTTAGTTCTCATAGTCAAGTTCATAGTCAGTTCTGCCAGGCACACAAGGCAGATTATGCATGAATGTAAATCACCTACTCAGCAACTAAAAGTATATTACTTGAATCATGTAATTTTAATGTAAGTGATGTAAAGTTGATCTGTGTCTGTGATGACATTCATGCATGCAAAGTGTCATTGGATTGCCTGTGATTAATATTTATTTTTCAAACCAGACTCAAGTTCCATAATTGTGGAGAAATATGCTAGAACTAGTTTACGTCACCAGAGGTTAAGAGAACCACAGTCACCTTCTGTGTTATAGTGAGCTTCCTTGACTGCATTTGGAAGAGTGAGATTCACTGAAGCCAAAGAGCCTGTTTTCTATTTTGAGTTATTCATCTTTATTTCTCTAAACTCTGGCTTTAGCAGACATTTTTTAAAAAGCAAATTCATTAATCTGATGGCAATGTTTAATTTTGCCCTGAATATGAATAAAATATATCCATCTAGAATGTGGAGGGATGACTCATCTACTTACAGTCCACCAACCAGTTTTCCTGTAAAAGTTCCATGGAACACTTACTGAAACTTGAGCAGGGCACTCTTGGATTGAATGTATTACTTCATCAGTGCTAAACAAATTATGACTGTGGGCAACAAAAGAAAGAAGAATCAGTGATTTGGATCCAAAGCAACAGGGTATATTGCCTCCTCAGGGTTACTGCAGATATTGGAACATTCTGGAATGTCTTGAAATGGCAAAATGGTTGTGGGAAGAATGGGGACTGGAAAAGATTCACTATATAGCCTATTAGTGGAAATCCTTAATGAGATCATGATGCTACAGTGAGTATCCCCATTTCATTCCAACTCAGTAACAGAAGCTTGCCAACAGAATTGGTTGCCGGTTCAACTCTTGGTTAAGTCCAAAGAATTTTCATATTTAGAATCCATTAGAGTTTGCAACCAGATTACCTGAGGGACTGGATGCCCCTCTAGGAACTGACCAGTTTAGCAAACAGGGCCAGATGACTTTTTGCCCAATGAGACATTAGAACACCTGAGCCAATCACTGAAAGGGATGATATGCCTAGATACTGTATGTGTGTATGTAGATGATATGCACAGAGTCACAATTCAGGAAAAGTGCCTTTTTAAAAAGTATTAGTTACTTTAAAAGAAAAGTAATTTTGAACTACTTAATATTATTTCTACTTGATTCTGTCTGTAAAAACAATGATTTTATGTACATTTCAGGTCATATGCAGGCTTTTAAAAAGCTTGCAGAAATATGATATATTAATATTATTTTGATAATATTCTTGTCAATTATACTGTTCAATAAATTTGCAGTCCTTTTGTAACAAAGTGCCATTTTCAGTGTGTGTGTCCGTGTCTGTGTGCAAGAAAGGAGCTAACATTAAGCCATCTAGGTGCTACAATTTAAAAACAAAACCTAGTGATAATGTAGATATGGAGATTAAGAACCAAGGAAGGGAGCTGGAGAGAAGAATTACTTATTTTCAGACTCTGAAGTTGAATTCAGAACACTGGTTAGTTAGCGTATTTTGTTTTTGTTTTTGTTTGAAGGTTCAAGAAGAAAGTTCTGTTTGGATGTAGCATATATACCAGAGAAAGCCTAATATTTTATTTTAAAAATACAAGTAAGAACTTCTGATATGGAAACTATGTGAAATCAAAGGAACAAAACATCTTTGTCTTGCTAATCATGTTCACATCAAAGTTGAGGCACACATTTGCACATTTGGAGGAAATGCCATCATACTTCTGACAATCCATCTGCCCTTAAACTCATCTGGCCTGTGGTCAGGAGGACTTTTATTTATTGACTAATATTTCCATGACTCCATTTGGACACCGGATGCTATATTTTGATCACTCTCATCTCAAAGGAACATTTTTGTTTTTCCTCTTTCCAATATGCTGTAAGGTTGTGGCTGGAAGGATAGTAAATTCATCTCAGAAAACACCCACCTCATTTTAAGACTAAAACTAGAAATCTTTCAGAAAAATAACATGAATAAATAAAAGCCCATTTCTATTTTTAATATAGACATAATAGAAACATAAAAAGTAGCAAAAAGGAAAGAAATATGAAAGAATAAAAGAAAAAGTGAAAGATAACAAAAAAAAGAGAAAAGGAAATAAGCTACTTCCAATTTTCTTTGCAACAGTTACACAGTAATTACCATTTCCACCCTCCCAAACTGCATATCATTGTTTCTTCTTCCCATCAACAAATCTTTTAAATAAATAAATCCCAAAATCATTTTATCCATTTTCAGTAAAAAGTCCATAATTGGTTTCCAGTGTTTTATAAAAGTAATTGTTCTCCCCTTCCTAATCAAACAAGTCAATTATAGCCATTTTTGCAAGTGCTGCCATCTTCAGGATCCATTCCTCCATTATAGGCATTTCTGCACTCTTCCATCTTTCTGCATATAATAAGCTCACTGCATTTAGCATATACTGTATAAAAACAACCATCCATTAGCTTGTTTTAGCTGACTCCCCATTAGAAAAAAATCTGGTTTCATGTGAGTATTAAATGCACTTTCAACTTCTGGAGAACTGAGATGGTTAATTGACCTATACTGTTTTGGGAGCTGCTTGTGATTTCTGAAAAGAAACATCATGCTTAGGCAGATCTTTGAAGGGAAGCTTTATTTTGAAGTAGTTTAACAAGATTCTTCTTCAAAACTGTTGTATGAAGCAACAGACTCCTGCTTCTAGGAGAGAAGTGAAGCAGTGAGTTGCTTTGCCCCACTCCTTTGGAAGCTCCAACAGCTACTGATTGGATGGTGAAATCTCTTCTGAGTTTTGGAAATTCAGGCTGAACTAGTCATCTTGTTAGGGCAGGCCAAACTGCTTACTATAGGTTTAATAACAATAACCTAATAAAGCAACTATGTTTTAAAAGGAAAAGAGTGAAAAGAACCTAAAGAAGAAACATTTCATTCTTTGCAATCTTCATTGACACCACCAGCTTCCCACAATTAACTGCACTCTTGTCATCAACAGCAGCCTGACAAATATTAAGACATTTCATTGGAGACATAAAGCAATTGACTGCTTCTGACTTCTGACAACTGTACAGTGATTGATGAAATAAAGAACACTTTTCTGCAGGGTGTTTGCAATTTAGTGTTGTGTAATAATAGAGATGGTCAGGAGGGATGATTCTCCACTCTCCAGTTCCAAAAGAGCCAGCACTGCAAATGATGTTGCCCTCATATATTTGAAGTGCCCATCTACAAGGTTTGAAATGTCCATCTATATCAGACTGAAGCCCCCATAGTTTAAACATTAATTAAATCATTTAGAAAAAAACCATGTTTCACATTAGATCCAAACTGGATGGCCACTTGCCCATAGTTTAAGATCTAATATCTTAATCTTAAAGATATTAGATCTTAAACTATGGGTTAATATTAGCATCCATCCATCCATCCATCTATTATTGGTAATGTTATTGAGGTGGTATTGGCTGAGAAGTTGCAAATTATCTGATTCTGAAAAGGTATCATAAACTTCATCTTCAGCAATGTGAATGGCCAGTGGAAAATTCTGGCTATCAGCTCACCAGATGGCATAAGGCAGGGGTGGGCAATTGTGGCTCTTTTATGACTTGTGGACTTCAAATCCCAGAATCCTTGGGCAAGGCAATCTAAATA
>JANHFJ010009578.1:405905-423013 GCA_032468195.1 Cerberus rynchops
ATGAAGACATAGCTTTTGTTCTGTAATATAGATGCACACTGCTCAGCTAAAAAGATGTGTGTGTGTGTGTGTGTGTGAGAGAGAGAGAGAGAGAGAGAGAGAGACATGTTAAATAAATAACTAATTTCTTAAAGATTTCTACAAGTATAAACAGAGGTTCCATAAATATAAACTGCTACTCTTTCCATTTGAATTTTTCTATAACGTACTAGGACAGCTTTGAGATGTTGGCATGAGGAACCACTAGAGACAATTTGCCAAAATTATTGTCATCTCTGTTCCATTCATGGAAAGTTGCAATGAATTAAAAAAAAAAACCCTTTAAGGGTAGAAAGATCACATTCGTGAATGCTAATAAATATTAGTGAAGTCAATCAATATTTAAAATTGCAAATTGAGAATAGTTTATGATGTATACTTTTATAAGGATCTACTTTACACTGAGATCACAATTTGTTGGTTAATAAGTAGTAGGTTTTCCAACCTTTGAGACATGTTATTTTAAACATCTTAAAATAATACAATGTCTAGATGTTCCATTAGATGGCAAGAGTTGTTGGGACCTAACCACATGGAATAGGAAAATTATCTTGGGAATAATTTGAATAATGGGAAACAGAAAAAAAAAGACAAAGAGAAGCACTGCTTTCGGTTGTTTTTCTGCTTTACCCTACCTGCACATGAAACTGCTCTGCAATGGAAAGGAGGACTAATTTGACTCCATGTTTCAAATGAAAAATATATAGTATAAAATCTCACCATTCTTTTCTCCAAGTCATTTTTCAGTAAATGTGCTAGTAAGGTAGTAAGATAATCCTATCCAATCATGTTGAAAGGAATATATCAAGAATAATTTTCATTCTCACTGATAAATGCAGTAGAATAAACTACATTCCAATTTCTTTACTGCATAAAATGTTTAAGAATGGAAATGCTACTGCTGATGGTGCCTGCCTGTCACATTTCAAATTTACTTTCACCATTTAAAAATATCAATGCAATAATTGTTAGAATTCTACATCTCTAATGGGTGAAGACCACCATACGAATGAGGTCAAGTATCTTCAATACACATCAAGCTAAGTAGTTATGTATTTCCATCCTAGCTCCACCAAGTGATGCTATCAAAGTTTCTTCCAAGTACCTGTAAGCCATGAGACCAAGAGCAAAACCAAGTGGTTGTGAATTTGGGAGTTCCCTGGCTTTGAGGATGCTCCATGTTTGGCTTTGTATAGAAGAACTGGTACAGAATTTGGGAGTCCTTTTGGGCTCTCAGCCCATACCACCTAAGAAAAACAGTTAACTCTTATCCCTCATTTTCCTTTCTCTATCCAGTCTATTTTCTATGTTGATTAGTTCAGCTTACACTATTAACACGTCCTAAAAAGAACACGGTGGCAGACACACGTTTTTGATAAGTTATTCCAGCATTTATCTTGTAGGTGTGTTGATTACACACCAACTGACCTTCTGAACAAAACGTCTGAATTCTTTGCCGTAAAGGAAGGTGCCGATTTCTAGTTCAATAAGAAGGAGGGAAGAGCAAAAGTCCAAAAGAAATAAAATAAAATAAAATATGAAAAGGAACGGTGGGAATGCATTGGAGGGTGGGGTTGGAGGCAGATGGAGGAAGCATAACTATGGCATTCAGGCCTGTCATTGCAACAGTAGCTGCCCCTGTCTGTGTCTAATGTAAAGGTTATGGAATATCATAATCCCTTCTCTGAGCTCCTTTACAGCAGCAATGATGACTAAATTTCTTGTGTCTTATCACACTGTCACAGGCTCCATCCAGAAGTAGGAACTGTGAAGAAAACACAGCATGGAAACCAAAGAGCAGATGATCAGATTAACTTGTATTGGATTTTTTTTTTTTTTGTAAAAAAAGAAAAAAGAGAAAAAAAAGCAGGGCTCAATCTGACTGGAACAAGCTGGATTCTGGGGCATATGGAGATTTAAGCCACAGTTATTTTTTCCTCTCACTTTCTTTCCTCCACCCTCTTATCCATCTCAACATTTATTTATTTTAAATGTATAATGTTAGAGATACTATATCTCCCTGACGAGTCAATTTACAGAGATCTCCTTTAGACATTTAAATAATCTCGCTGGGAGGTGGGGCTCAGAGTTAGCACTTCAAGCCTCACAAGGATGGTATCGGGTGGGCAGAGGGATTTCAAGAGGCCTTTAAAAACATCAGAGCTTTGATGAAAAGCAAAAGTTCTCTTGGTATTCAGTCACATCATCTTTGCCCCCATGTAGAATCTGCCACAGTACTAGATAAAGAAATCTCTGCAGAATATATCTGCTATCTCCAGGCATCTGAATAGTGTCTGTGCATTGATTGCCGAAGAAATATATGACAGTTTAAGTTCAGTTAGAGGAGAGCAAGGAAATAATCTCTCTAGGGCACCCAATGCAAATTAAGTCATTCATTGATAAGGGGAAAAAATCATTCCACTAATATAACTTGGATCCAATCCAATACAGCCATATCTGGATAACCTGTTAAAAATGACAACTCCCACCAAGCAAATGTTAGGTGGTTAAATGAGACAAGAGCACTAAATGGGGCTGTGTACATTCCCTTCTTAAACAGTGAGTGAGTAGTCTTTTTTTATTATTTTTTCCCTTAAAGGACACTGTGCAAGCAATTTATCTGCACAGGTATCACCTGTGTATGCTCCACTATTTAATTGTAATAGAAGAGTGCATAGTACTAGATTATGAAGAATACACTACATGGAATATAAATAATATTCAGCAGTTATATAAAATCCAAGTTCAAAACAATCAAGGGATGCCCCACGTAACATGTGAGGTACCCATGTGGCAAATGTTAATACAGTCTTCAAAATGACTCTTTTTTTGTTTCTGGTAAAAGTAGAAAATGTGATGAATTTTGAATACTTGCAGAAATTGAGTTCAATTCTAGCAACCCAAGCCTTTTTCATGGAAAGATAGTGTTCAAAACAGTGTCCCAGCATTTTTTAAGCTTATAATTGAATATTATACTATATCTATGAATATTCATGTAAGTAAATAATGTTTGCATTGGAACCTCCCAAGAGAGCTTATATTATATAGTAGGTGGAAAGCCACATTCTGCACAAATGAGAATTGTGTTATTTAAAGCTATACAAAGTTAGCTTTAACTTCCATGCTTGATTTTTTTCAGTTAGTCACAGTTCTCTTTCCAGACAGTTAAGCTGGTTTCATCCCCATTTTGCATGTTTTCATGCTTTTTTTGCAGGGTAAAATCACTTCTCGGGCTTTTTGAGATGAATGTCATTTATACGAAAGTTAGAAATATTGCTTCTAAAAAATGAATTTGTTGCCCTGATGAAGTAGTATAAATGGAAACAAAGTTAACAATCAGATTACAGAAGTAAGGAAGAGAAAGAAATTGTGATAGACATTAGATAAAAAGATCATACACGTTTATGGAAAATAACAAGATATGGTTTGTTATTTTACATATAAAATATCATTATTAGCCATAAATATGCATGATCCGTAGATCAAGATATAGAACTTTTAACTACATACTCTTTGTTTTTTTTAACATGATTATTTTCTTTTATCAACAAAAATAAAATACAAAAGAGAGAAACAGAAAAATGAACATTCAACACTAATAATAAAAAGAAAAAAATATTGTGTACAAAAGGAAAAAGAAAAAAGAACAAAATAGATTTAACATTAAAAAGTCCACCACAACTGGATGCTGAAAAATAAATAAATAAAAATACTCTTTGAGTTTCTTAATTGTATTGGTCTTTGACTGTGATGTATATTCTGATCTGAATTGATGAAGGCATGAGGCGCTTCACAAATTCCTTGCTTAATTAATTAATGCTGGGCAGCTTGTGAGCAAGTATAATTTTACATACCTAGTCACAAGTTGCCCAATATTAATTTAATGGGCAAGACTAAATATGAAGCACTTCATATTTTTTCCTATTCTTAAAATATCTCTTTGGCAAAGCAAATTATTCTGGTTAGTGCTGCTTCTTTTTTCTCGTTATCTTTCTTTTTGCCTGCTTATGCCAATCATGTGTTCATCCTACCTCTGCCCCAAACCTCAAGACACTTACTGATTCAGACAGATAGAGCCTGGCTTCCTTGTTCAGGCCACATTGTTGATCTTTCTCTACCATGCATTCACCAGCCTCAGGCAGGGGCCTCTTATTTACGGTAAATTGCCAAAGTAGTTTCTGATTAGGAATCAGGAGAGGTTAAAAAGAAAAATCCTTTGTAGATATCTGGCTTTTGGTGGCAGTTGGTGGCAAAAGACATATTCCTGAAGTGTAAAAAATTAATTGCCTAAAGCAAATGCTGTGAACTGAGAATGCAAAAAATTGGCATACAACTCTCATAAAGTTAACTTCTATATTAAGAACCAATACTTTTTAGTTGTTTTGTTTTAATTAAAAGATGGGGATACACTTTAAAATGGCACAGTAGCCTTTGGTTCTCATTTTGTGCCCATTTGCAGAAGATAAGGTGAAACCAAAAGATTGAGAAAAGGAAAACAGTTTATATAGAAAACCAGAAAGGGTAGAATAATGTATTTATTTAATTAAATAATTGAGAGATCAAATGTGGAGTTCCATCTTTTTATTATAGTCAAAATGTCCTGTATAAGCTGTCAGAGGGAGTAGGAACTCCCTGTTGGGGATTGTTTTATGGATTCCAGCAATTAGCAGAACAATTGGACTAGATAATCTTTAACACCCTTTGCAATTTGTACATGTTATGTATCCCTTCAGTGAGAAGGCATCCTCAGTGCATTCAGCACACAGAAAGATGGGCTTATTGTTTCAAATCAAATAAAAAAATGAAAACCACCTTATTTTGGGGAAACAAATAATTTTAATATATTTAATTTTAATTTTAGAAAAATAAATTCGTATTCAAGGGGCAATTACATCAAAGCAATATCAAATTCAGAAACAAAACTAAGAATAAAAAAACCCACCAGTTCTAGAAATTGCTTGTTTTTTGAAAATGTTGAAATCTCAGCAATTCCATGAAATGCCTGATCGCTTATGTGCCATCAGGTAAAATTTCAGAGAAAGAAATTATAGAACTTGAAAAATTGCTGTAAAAGAACCTCCTCTCTCTTTCCCACTCTTCCTCCTCTCTCCAGTCATTACTGTATTTGTTAATGTACTATCCAATAATAGGTAATATATAATTACCTGAAATTATAAATGCAGAAAATTATTTTTTGTTTATTTTATAAATCCTATACACTTTCATTTTTTAAAAGATTAAGGCATTTAGGATTGTATTCAGAATCCCTTGACAATTTTAATTACGATCATTACTGCATCAGCTAAATGAAGCTTCCATATTCAGAGAAAGTTCCTTCTGAATACAAAATATCATGGTCAAGCAATTTTTCCCCCAGAGATAGAATCTGGTTCTCGTCAAAATTAAGATGATGGATTCAGAATGTTCTGAATTTGGGAATATCAATCTTTTCTTTCTTTTTAATGCATATTTTTTGTCTACCATAATAAAATGGGAAGGTGGGGAATAATGATCATTACCTTTTCGCCATCAAGTAGCAGCAATATAGTTGTGACTGTCACACAAGGAGGGAACAGACACAGCCCCTTGGTGAAAAGTACTGTCTCAGCAAAAGTAGAGGCAAATCAATAAGTTAATGGCATGAATCAATGAGAAAGATTTGGGTGAGATCTTAATTAAAGGAAGAACAGGTGATACAAATTATGTTTCCAATGTATTGATATAACATAAGGCAAAAGGTTGCATGAGGATCAATTTTAAACATTTGATTTCCTTTTGACTAGACACTGAATCCTATGTATATGTCTACACAAAAGTCAATACACACACACACACACACACACACACACACACACACACACACGGGGGAGAAAGAGAGAGAGAGAGAGAGAGAGAGAATTATCATTAACTCCAGATATCATAGTAGAATAAGAAGGCACGAAGAATAAGGAATTCATTCTATCTTATCACTTGCAGTGGAACACTAACAGGAGGCAGCAAGACAGAAATGAAACAGGTCCATTACAGCAGAGATTCTTGAGTTCTGGGAAGGAATGGGGACCATGAGAAAGGGACTCAGAATAATACCTCCTTAATTACACTTGGTATAAACTGGGCAGGGAGATTGCTTTGATAGCCTTTCAATGTTCTGTTCCATTATCCTATGGCCAATACAATTCTTTGCAGAATTCCAGTTGGTTCTTGTTTTCTAAGTTTTGAGCCTCTCACAGGCTAGCACACCACTGCTTAGAGCTTCGAAGTGAAAAGATTTGTCTTGGCATTTTTCAGAAAGTACTAGAAGTGACTCATTCTGCCTAATAAAGTATTAAGGGCTTAATTAATCTCCCTCTATTGACAATGTTGAACCTGATGTTTACATATATCAAATGGATGTATAAATACAGGGGGAGAAAGAGAAGGCTGAGACTTATATATTTTTAGTCAGAGGCTTCCAGCAACAGCTACCCCCAAATCCAGTCAACTTTAATTCTTAAAACCATGTGATTGCCTTAACAAATTGGACCAAGCTTGATTTGCACACACCTGAGATTTATTTTTTAAAACTTTTAAAAGTTATTCA
The DNA here is from genome assembly GCA_032468195.1 of Cerberus rynchops. Lineage (NCBI taxonomy): Eukaryota > Metazoa > Chordata > Lepidosauria > Squamata > Homalopsidae > Cerberus > Cerberus rynchops. The sequence continues at coordinate 412,525 of JANHFJ010009578.1, forward strand.
AAATTGTGAATATGAGTTTTGCAAATCTAAATGTAAATTTCTTTGGGCATTGTCCAAATTGATGTCTACTCATTTTCAGATGGAATAAATAATATGCCCCTACTTTGTGTAATTGATTCTTTTTTATGGTATTTGTAACCATGGAGAATCTACACATGTGTTAAACATCAGAGTTCTGAACAGTATGGAAGAAAGTTTTTATGGATAGAAAAATCTCCCTAATATAGAATACTACCCTCTTTACATTGAAGGTAGGCTAATAACTGTGTCCCACTCATAAAAATAAGCACAAATCCTGAAAATGAAATATTTGATTTATTTACTTGTGTCACAGTAGTTTGTGGATAAAAGAACAGCTGTAAACTTATGTTGAGGAAAGAGTCCTTCCTAGTGTTTCATCTAGGAGTTGTGTTTGTTTCCCTTGGTTTAAGGAGGAAGGACAGACAGTTGAATCTAGACTCTGTCCAGCTATATCCAAAGGAGGCTTCGTGTTGGAAGAAGTAGTCTGGAAAGAGATTTCATTACTTTCACCTTGGCTTTGTTAGCGGAATGCAAAATAACTTTACAAATTACCTCTTTGTGGCCATAACACTTTCTAGGCTCAGTAGAATTCTTTAGAATTCTTTAAATACTGTTCTGGAGCCAAGTCAATGTCTTTAGGATTTTAGCAGTCATGACACTAATCCTTATCCTTAGTTCTTCAGTGCTTGCCTAAAATAACCTTCAAAGAATGTCAGTGAAGGATAAAAAAAGCAGGAAAAAATGTTGTACACATAAAGAGAAAAGGGACTAGGGGCCAAATAAGAAACTGCTGGGAAGTAAAATGTGGGATGGCAGTCATTCCATATCCTCCTTACAAAGTACAATTATGGCTGCAATTATGTACATTTTTACATGCATCCCTGTATTCTCACTACAAAGTGACTGTTTCAGTTTCATAGCTTGGAGAACTGCCTGAAACTTTATCAATACTGTTCCACAGTTTGCACTCCTCCCTGAAGCTGTCACTAGTCTGACATGCAGAATATTAATTGGAAGAGTTCCTATTCATTCTGATTCCTAAAATGTGGATTTAAATGCTGTTTGCAAAAAAATTTGACTCTAATAATACATTTCACTCATTCGAATAGTAAAGAATGAAAGCAGGGTAGGAGAGGAACAAAACGTAGATTGAATATAGAAAACTTAGTGTAGGAACCAAGCTGCAGAAACTTCAGAAATTACAGTAGTTACACTATAGTTTTCTTTAGTTCTGTATCTTTTAATGAACTTTTAGTTCAGGAATTGGGAAGCAACAAGCCTCCATCATATTGTTGGGTTACAGTTTCCATCTTTCCTGCCTGTTGACCATGCTAAGCCTGAAATGAAATGCGTCCCATTCTTGTTTTAGTTGTATGACATTTACTATAATGAATAGCACAACATAATTTTTTCAACTCTTTAACATTGCTACCTCTTATTCAAAGTATTACTGAAGGATCTTTTTTTCCCTTCTGTTCAATCATACCTAATTCTGCATGTCCCTTCAGTTTTCTTAGCAAGATTTCTTAGAAGTGGTTTACCATTGGCTCTTTCCTATGGCTGTGAACAAATGACTGTCTCAAAGTCACCCAGATAACTGTATGCTTAAGGCAGAATTAGCACTCATGATCTCCCAGTTTCTAGCCTGATGTCTAAACCACCACACCAAACTGGCTTTTAATAATAATTATGGCTAAAAGCTAGTAGTAAAAAAACAAACAAACCTACAGTCATTCCCCTTAGACATGTTTTGAAAATTGTGCAGACATTATGCAAGATTCTGTTGACTTTGATATGCAGAATGTGAATGAAGTGATGCTCTTCATGTTCCTGAACTGCTCATCAATTTCATTGGATAACCTATAGGTGTAGTAGGATGGGGAAGGAAATTAATAACATTTATTTCTAAACTAGTCATTGTTCTAAATCTTATCTGTAAATGTAACTTGATTTTGCTAAATTTTCAACAATTACAGCAAACAAAAAAAGAAAAACAAATAAAGAAACAAAGACTCAGATCAGAAACCTGATGGTTGATATATCAACAATTTGTCAAAATAAATAAATCAACCCACCACCCAAATTTTCATCAGTAACATATAAGAATTAGTTCCCTTCCTTCCAAGCATGAGGAATGGGGATTCAATTTCTTTATGATCACCTCTAGTTACTGAGCAGATCTGCTTGATAAATGTTATGTTTAGATGATATTGCCCCTGACTATATTACTCTAATAAATCATAAAGCATGAAGGTCACATATTTGAATAAATATGCGGCTGCGGTTGGCACGTTTCCCTTTTTAACCTAGTCTGTAATGAAGTTAGAAGTTAATGAAGTACTGTGGCACACAGATGACAGAGACACAACAGGGGCAGTGATTAATGTAAATGAGTTCATAGTCTGAAATGAGACTTCACATGCACCCTCCTTATAAACAAGGAAAAATTCTAAAGATAAACTATTGCAACAAGCACAAAAACGATAAGAGGAAATAAGCTTGTTAAGTCCAGGATTCAATCTCTTTCATGAATCTGGTGAATGTCCATAAACATTGTTAACATCTCCAATGGAATCTACAAGGAACTTCTCTTTTGGTAAGAACTAGTAAAATGAATGGGAACAAACAAGGCTAGATTGCATTTATACCCCTTGTACCTTAGGACCCTCATGTCTCATTAGATTAATATGCAATCTGCAGCATGTGCACAGGAATAATTGTAAGGAGATGGATGTGGGAAGTAAAGATATCAGCAGGTCAGCAGAACTATCAGATGGCTGTGATTTGTATCCTGAAATGATCTGTGTTCACTGTATTTGGAAGACAACCTTACCATGTTTAGACACTGATTATCTTAGAAGGATCACTGGTTTAGAAAAGAAACCAGATTGTTTTTTAAACACTATGAGTTCCCCAGCTAGGATGTGGAGGAAACTTCAATCCTTAGATTGCTATATATTTTTTATAGAAAAGTAATATCCTTGTAGGCCTAGTGCAGCTTGGAGAAATATGGCAGGTCATAAGTACAACTAGGACCACAAACAAGCTGGCATAGTAGATATTCCTAGGAAAGTCAAGAAGGAACAGGCTGTCAAGATTGATACTTACAACATGACAAATAGCTTTTTTTTTATTATGACAATTTTTAATGACTACATAAATTTTGGTCACACTAATTTTGTACTCTAGAACAGCAGCCCCCAACCAAGAACTGGTTTCATGAAGACAATTTTTCCAGGGACTGTGTGTGTGTGTCTCTGTGTGTGTGTGTGTGTTTGTGAAAGAGAGAGAGAGAGAGAGAGAGAGAGAGAGAGAGATGGTTTTGTATGCAACCTAGATCCTGTGTTTGTGCAGATGAAGCTTTGCTTGTTCTCCCATTGCTTGTGTGGTCCGGTTCCTAACAGGCCATTGGTACTGGTACTGATTGGTACTGGTCCATGGCCTGGGGGTTGGGGATCTCTGCTCTAGAATTAATGTATTAGCCAAAACTAAATAATCTTTCTAAATCTACAACTTTTATAAACTTAGCAGTGGGATTTTGCTATTTAAAAACCCCATGAAAATTATAAGGTTGGGAAAATGTGTGACCAAAAATATTAATCAATAAAAATAAGATACAAACTGCTTTAGATTGAGCAAAAACATTTTCCTTAAAATCATATGAAATGTGAATAGCTGAAGAAACTATTGTGAAACTGAAACGAATTGAAGTTTAACAGAGAATGAGAATGAGGCTTGTACAAATTCAACTTCCCTATTTTCACATATACATTTATGTGCATATTTATAGTACAGCTATGCACATTCTTTAAAATAGTGATTTACTTTCCTTTTTTCTCAATAAAGTGAAACATGAAATAAATAGACATCTTTCATATCTACACGAGCAGAGACAGTTAGGAACAGTTTATGAAGTAAAGCAGTTTTGCTGTAAAATGTACAGGCCTAGTTGTTGGATTGGGAAGAAAAATAACAAGCATAATGCTCATTATACATACAAGTGTTCATGTATGTATGTATGAATGTATATAATGTCTCTATGTGGAATAGATTAGAAACACATCTATTCTGACTGAATATGGGAGCTGTTCAAAGTCCAGTTTTGGTGCCTGTCAACTTCTTTGAGAATCAGATATATGCTGGGATCCAGAGATACAAATGGTCCTTGACTTATGACCACAGCTGAGCCCAAAATTTTATGTTGCTAAGCAAAACAAGTTATGTGAGTTTTGCCCAGTTTTACAACCTTTCTTGCCACAATTGTTAAGTGAGTCACAGCAATTAAGTTAGTTACATGGCTGTTAAGTGAATCTAGCTTCCCCATTGACTTGGTCTGGCTGAAGGTTGCAAAAGGTGTTGACATGACCCCAGGACACTGCAACCATCATCAATATGTGCCAGTTGCCAAGTGTACAAATTTTGATCATGTGAACATGGGGATAATACAACAATTATAAGTGTGAAAAATGATTATAAGTTGCTTTTTTCAGTGCTGCTGTAATTTCAAACAGGCACTGTAGGAATGGTTGTAAATCAAGGACTACCTGTATTGACACATAGAAACAAATGAATCATTCAGATACAACTACTAACATGTTAGCATACATACTCCCACATTGATTGCAGATAGGGCTTCCTGGAACCCTTACATCCATTTTTTTTAAAAAATAAATCATGATTTAGGTTGTCTTAAACTTGCAATTGTTTAATTCACGATCCTCAAAGTTGCTGCTTCCATGCATGGACTTCCCTACAAAATGTATCAAAGCATATATCCTAAGGAATCGGCTAATATTTGAGAGAATAATCAAACAAACTGAAGAGAAATAAATTGAATGCTATTTTTCTTGGTATACATTAATTTCAGAAACATTACATTTCTTATAACAGTTGATGTCTATCTACCCAGTTTACCTGTTGTATCTTAACTGCTAGTTAACCAAAAACTTTTTTTATTTAACTTGCTTTAAAACATTAAATTTTATTTTAATGATTGTTTTATTCACTTTTTATTTAATTTCTTAGAAATACTGTGTTTTTTTACTCACCAGTAAAATTTATTTAAAAAATACCATACTGTAATCCAATAAAATCACAATAGAGATATGAACAATCTTAAAATCTATTAGAGGCCCTCAAAAATCATTCATTTTTTAAAGAATTATGTATAAATGTATAACTAGTTATAAACCATTGGCCCTCTAAATAGTAGAAATCTAAAGGTTTCAACTTTAAAAAACATTAATGATGAAAATCAGGTTAGTACAATGTCCTTAAATAATTGGTTGGGAGGGTTGCATCTTGCACATTGTGTTCCAAGCATCAGTTTGCATTATGTGTGAAATCAGTCCTCTTCACAGGACTATTATCCCTATTATTCTAGGCCCCTTAAATAGAAATGTATTATGTAATATGAGTACCATATATGCATAGCCCTAGAAAGAAACAGAACTGAAGGTACAATAGTGGAAACCCCCCCCCCCCCAGTGATTAATGTCCATGAACTCATCTGTTTGTATGTGCTACAAACATTTTCAGGTTTGACAGTGTAGAAATTCATTTATTTTCTGTCATTCTAGGTCTCACTCCCACCTTACTGGGGTCTGAGAGCATTCTGAGTTCTTTCTTTCAAATTTCAACATCCCTGATAACACAAATTATGCAAAAAGGCACCTTGATAGGATTTGCCCCTCTCCCAGACGTAGTTTTTTGCCTTCATAACCTGGTTATGACATATGCTTCTTCTTCTATTTACCCATTAGCCATTGTCCCGGCACTTACAGTAGCTTTGGGCTGTCTCAGCCAAATTCAGTTCCATTGCTCATGCTCTTTGTGCTGTGATTTTCAGTCCTGCTTATTCCTCTCCTTGGCTTTTTTGATCTGGAAACCCCTCCCCTACAGACACTACTAAAGGGTCTTTTTTTGTATCCATGGGAGTAAAGGAATCAGACCCTATTTGGTCATGTACATCGCTTTATTCTATTGTGAGGTTATATTGCTCTGTTACATGGCCACAGGGATTGCTTCTGAATAAATAGGTTGTAAAGAAATAAGCTAACAAAACCTTAATCTTTCTCTAGTTCTAAAATTCTGTGGTAGATATGAAATTCATCTCTCTTTCAATTTATATAAATATATAATGTCTAGGGATTATTCAGAATTATAGCTATCAGATACCATCAGAGAAGAAAAATAGCAATATGCTGAACGGCCACTTAAAATGCACTGTGTCTTGATAATAATATAATATTTCCACAACTGTTTCTACTTAATGAAAATAAACATAAAACATTCCCTTCTCCTCCTATCAAATTCATTTCTTTGAGCAACAAAATGACAAAATGATTAGCTGTTAATAAGGAGCCGATTTAAAAGATTGACTGACACTGCATTACTCATTTAATTTCCGTTTCTCCTAGGTTGCCCCCTCCCATTTTTCCCAGCACAGAGGGAATTAATAATATCACATCAAAGGCCTCCTTTTAAATGGGTGAGAAAAAATAATTTAAAAAGGACACAGGCTGTGATTATTCAAACTAGGTTATTTGCTCTCTCTCTCTCGCTCTCTCTCGCTCTCCCCCCCCATCTCTCTCTCTCTCTGTGCATGTATGTATGTATGTATGTATGTATGTATATCTACATACACACACATTTTATATATGCTGTGTATATATGTTTATAATATCACAGTACAACTTAATTTTGTTCAAATTTCTCTCAGTCACTAATAGAAGAGATTTATTTCCATTTTATCAGTGGTATTATGTTCAATCACATTTCTGGGACAGGAAATGTGGGGGAGCCTCAAACAAGAAATCTGATAAAAAGGATATAACATGAAAAAGTAAAGCAGTGAGTCAAGGAAGACAGATTACATTTTCCACAGTGTATTTTTGAAATATTTTTTCTTCCTTATTACCCTTTTCTCCAGCCTCCAGTTGCTCCCCCTCCCCCCTTTATGTACATCTATAAATGACAGGCAGAGATGGGCAAGAGAATATGCTTTCTCTTATATATATGAAAGAAATACACTAAGCATGATTTGCCACCTAGACATGGGAAAATTATAAGTGGCACAACCCCACGGCCTACCAGCAGCCAACAATCTATCAGCATTTAGGTCCTGGCAGGTTGAATTTTATTTCTCTCCAACTGTGTTAGGGGTGTATGACAACAAAAAACTTGTCAAGTATTTATCTTTGTTCTTGACTATGGAAAAGTTGTGTGTGGGGGGGAGGGGAGACCAAAAAAAAAAAAAAAAAACATTCTTGAGCCCAGAGAGAAAGGAGAGAAAGACCAACCACAGCATGAAACATGAAACATAAATCACAGAGGTCAGGGAAAGCAGAAGAACTTAGTTACCAAGGCTCCACATGGATTAAATAAAGTGTGTCCTAAGGGAGGTAGGGAGGTAAGGAAGAGAATAATACCAGAACAGAATGCTCCTATGTCAAAAGGTTTGAGGACAAGTCTTGTTAATTCAGAAAACAGCAGAGTTAAATTAGTGCAGGCCCTGTGAAAAATCAGTGTTACATATTGTGCAGGGGAGATAAATTTTTGCTTGCTCTTGCTGCTATATTTGCTGCTGACAGACACTGCTGTGAGTAGTTCATTAAAATGTCCCCTTCATGGAAATGTATAAGAATTTATAATACTTCCTATGGACAACAGGGTCACTTGCAATAATTAAGCAAGAGAGCAAAGAAACTGAAGTTTTTTTTTTTATCTCTCACCTTGCTAAGCAATAGTTTTACCACTTTTACTTAAGAGCGTTCATAACTCTCTTTAGATATTTCAGACTTTGTGGTCAAATAGTTTGGCATCCCTTAGATAAGCTTTAAAAGTCTTAACCAAGAAAGATATTCAAATTCATTTGATGCACTGATATTTTTGAACTTAAACACTCACAAAACATGGTCAGAAGATCTGCTAAATATTTAGAAATCTTCTGATTCTTGGACAGAGGGATGGCTTCAGTTTTAGTAACAGCTCTACTATATTTTGTTCATTAAAGGCTGAAATACATGAAATATGAAGTGAAAAAATACTTTTTCTCAGTTTGAAAATTGCAGTTAAATTTACCATTTTTCCTTTTACCTGTCCTTTCCATGGGAAAGTAGAATTATTAATACTCTGGATCGGTTTATATCAATCAAGGTTTAAAACCATTTGAAATGTTATAGGAGTATTTTATGAATAAGCAATTCAGAGAGTTATTAGTTCTTTGCAATAACTTTGGAATACAAATGATTCTTGAGAAATGAGAGGCCATTTAATGATGGTTCAAAGTTACAAGATGCCTCCAAATTATGTATGATCCTGTTTCAAAGTTACAACAGCTGCATGGTGGTGTATGGCATTTCACCATTATAATAGATCACAAGATGCTGCACCTCCCCCCAATCTCTCCCAATCCTATGGACTTGCAGTGCTCTGGCCTGCTCCACATGCCTCCTGGAAGTAGCCACCGTTTTCAAGGCCCCAACAATTCCTTGCTAAAATGGTGGTTGCTTTCAGAGCTTTCTGCGCTGATCAGCAGGCCTCCTATAGCTGACCAAAAGCTTTCTTGTCTCTAGGTAGGCTTTGGAAAGCTGACTTCTGCATAAAAGGTGACAGCTTCAGGACTAGCTTCCCCAAATCTTTCCTTTGCTTAACCCCCTCCCTTCTTCCCCCAGAAAACCACATTTATTCAATAATTTTTTAAAAAGCTGAGAGAGACAGACATGTCAATTTTCCTTTCCTGCTTCAGTTAGGTGTTAAAACTAAACTGCCTCTGCTGTCCAAACTCTGTGCCTTCTAAAAACCTTACTGTGACTTCAGTCTGAAGAGTCAGGGAGCAAAGTGAGCATGGAGCGTTTCTACAGCTTTTTCTCTAAAACTGGAGGGGAAAAAAACTTTTTCCCCCCAACTTGTGCAACAAAATGCAGGATGCAGGGTCTTTGCAAGCTTTAACTCTCCTTTTTACTGCCTATGGAGCAGTGGTGGCGAACCTTTTACTTACCGAGTGCCGAAAAGCACGTGTTTTGTGCGTGCCATCCTCACTTGTGTGCAGCTCCTCCATGTGCGCTACATGTTCAACTGCACCATTGGCGCATGAATGCAGCTTTTTCACATGCAATGCATGCATGCTGCAGGCAGGCACTCACGCACATAAGCAATTGCATGGGCATGCGCAGGAGAGCTCCGAAGACCAGCTGGATTTCCTGCTGCAATCGTGCGCATGCACAGCAGACGCCTGAAGAACAGCTGGGTCTCTGCAATCGTGCATGTGCATGCTCAGCTGGAGGTAAGTTGGCTGACAGCTTGTGTGACCAGTAAGATGGCTCCATGTGCCACCTATGGCACCCGTGCCATTGGTTCACCATCATGGCTATAGAGGGCAGTTTATCATCTAGCCTTTAATTCCTAGCTGGGCATAAAATGCCATTGGGGAAGCTGGATTTGCTTAACAACCATGTGATTTGCTTAACAACTGCAGTGACTCATCACCGCCATAAAAATGGTAGTAATTTTTTTTTTAATTTTTAACTTTTTAAACTTAATTTTAATTCAGTTTACAGCTATGTAATTCTTTTAATTGGTTTTTAGTTTTTGTCATGGTATGTGGGTTTTAATTGCTGTACACCGCCCCGAGTCCCTCGGGAGAGGGGGCGGTATAAAAATTCAATAAAATTCAAAAAAATTCAAAAACAACCATGTGATTTGCTTAACAACTGCAGTGACTCATCACCGCCATAAAAATGGTAGTAAAATCAGGTCCAGGCACATGATGGCTTGATTTACAACCGCAATGACTTACAATGAAAAGTCCCAATGTGACTATAAGTCAAGAACTATGTATATTGGACAAAAGTTGAAATGCTTTTTAAATTAATATCAGCAATATGGATGGCAACCTGAGCCTAACCTAGAAATGCAAATTTGTGTAACTCTGACTTTATACAGTCATCTAGCCAAAGTAAATCTGCTGTCAAATTCAAAGGCAGATCCTTATACATTGGCCCTTTAAGGTAGTCAGGACAAGAAATCATTACCATGAATACCTTTATTCTAAGGTTACAGTAACAGAATCTGCACCTTTGAAAGTATATCTCTTGCCCCTTGCCTTTACTTTCCAGGAAAATAGAAGGGGTCCCTTCTCAGTTTTCTGCTCTCTTATTCCTTTGGGCCCTGAGATGTCTCTTATCTAATCATTGCCCTGCTGCAACTCTTCCTCCTCCTGTCACTGAAAAATATTTCCATAGACCATTGCAATATAGAATGTGTTACAGACAGCAATTCAAGCAGAAAAGACATATGTACGTGAAACATCAAAGCAAATCATCACTATTGAAATATAGCTTAATTGGAAAACCAAGTATGGCCCAAATTAAGTATGTTATAGGTCCAAATTGCATAAGCTTGTGCACTTGGTTGTGGACACCATCCTTAGCATAGGGTGACCATATTTTGATTTCTAAAAAAGAGG
>JANHFJ010009579.1:48795-63295 GCA_032468195.1 Cerberus rynchops
AATCTAAAGCTTCCGGGATTTCTTCACCCAAGTAAAACTAAAAGTTCCACCCCACTAATTATCACATGTTAATTACCATCCAACCATTTTCAAAAGGAAGTCCAACCAGTCCAAAGATATGTTCAGAAATATTTGAAATCAGTTAGGGAAAATGACCTCCAAAGACACTTCTCATCCCAGGTGTGAAGCGCCAGAAAAAGTTCTCATGAGAACCAGACTTAAAGGAATGAAAACAAGATATGAAAACCGAGTTGGATTTCCAACTCCCCCTTCGCCCTCTCAGCGACCTTGCAATAGAAAAAGTGTAAATGTGTCAAGATCTACATGGCCTTTAATTTTACTGGCCAACATACTACAGTAGAACACACACACCCCACATCAAACGTCCTTTTGGATCTTGACACCAACTCATTTCCATCCATCTCATCATGTCTTATTCACCAGAGATGGTTTCCAGATTTGTTTCTTAAAGTAAGGAAGGAGTGTGTGTGAATATGCATGATCATGCCTAAATGAGTGAATAAAATACTAAGTCTAGATTGATACATTTCTCAATCAAGTAACCAATTTCATGTTATCTTAGAGCTTGGCAATTTTAAGAATTTTGGACTTCAACTCCCAGAATTGCTGGCTGGGGAATTCTGGGAGTTGAAGTCCAAACATCTTTAAATTCGCCAAGGTTGAGAAACGCTATCTTAGAGCATCAAGAACTGTTAGTTGATGTTTGGTTGACACAGAGACAGAGATAGTGAAATTTACCAAATGCACTATGAATAGTCTACCTCCCTTCTCATTTGTTTTGTACTCTTAATGACCTATAAATGTCAATTTGCCTGAGCCAAATATAAGAAGCCTCACTGTACACTACCATCCTCCCCCCGGTTTGTAGTTCAAACTGATGATTTATACTCACTACTGACCACTAGGGGGACTATACAAGCAATTTTGTTCTTGTTGCAATTCATCGGACATAGATAACCCCCATATATAGGTTACATCTCAGTACATTCAACTCTACTTGGATTCGAACTTGCCCACCTGAGGTTGCTTTCACCAGTTTGCTAAATGTTTCAAAGTTTGTTTAATTTTTAATACCGGGTTGTAAGCATTCTTGAACTTTTGAAAAGTGAGGCTGAAAATGTTTGTAATTTAAAAAAAAAGGTTGTACTTCCTGGAAGTTGCAAACTCAAAGAAGAAAGTAAAGTATATCTTGAATTGAAGACTGAGTTTAGGAAGTCTTCTTGTTAACTTTAATTAGATTGTCGCTGCTTTTTTCCAGAATGTTCTTGCAACTTCCCAGTTAACCAGACTCTTCAGGGGAGGCAGTTTCTTTTTCAATCTGTACAAACCCGCTAGCAGTCCATTATAAGATCCTTTTATAACAGTCACTGTCAGTTCTTGTGACTATAAAGTCCCCTGCTACTGAATTGCTTGTTTCCGGTTATGCAAGAACAAGCTCTGCTGCCCATGACTTGCCTTTTTTTTAAAAAAAGATATTCTGGCAGATTTGTTAGCGCCAATTATTTCTCTGTTATTAGGATAGAGGAGAGAGTGTTATGACAGCTGGATATCTCCCAGCATATTTGCAAATACCTGTTACAGTATAAGTGTATACGTGATTGCATTTTCTAACACATTTCCCCTGGCCCATACTTTTGCTGTTCATTTTCTTTAGACTGATAAGAAGGACCCCCAAGGGAACAGTACAGTCTCAGGATTTGAGATTCTTCTGCAGAAACAACTGAAAGGGAAGCAAATGCAGAAAGAAATGGCAGAGTTTATTCGAGAAAGGTAACTCAGAAACTCAGTAATGAGCTAAATTGACTCCGTTGTGGTTTGGGTTTATGTTTCTAATGGCAAGATTCCCAATTCTATCAATTTACAAGTCTAGTGTTAAACATAACTCATATTCAGAGATCAGACAGCAAATGCAAGGGTGGGTTTGTTACCCTTTTTACTCTGATAGTTTTGTGTATATATTCATTGGTGAAATGTATACAGGTAGTTAACTTACATCCATTCATTCGGTGACCATTCAAATTATATTATAGACAGCTTACGATTATCACAGCATCATGAGGTCATTTTGCAATTTTCCCTACTGGCTTTTCCTAAGTAAAATCAATTGAAAAACTGGGCAGAAGTTCAAGTTGCTCCTGCTGATTTGTTTCCCCTGAGGATCCCCTGGTGGCAGGGGGATCTTGTACTCCATAGTGCCCACCTGCACTTGCACCTGTCTGTAGTGCCCACACACACTTATGCCTACCTGTAGTGTGCATTTATACACTTTCCTGCACCTGTTCGCACCCATAGCTTCCATTAGTGCCTGCCTGTAGCCTCTTATCTCCCCATCTGCCTTCACTTGGTCCTGCCCATCCAAGCTCCATGACTTCCACTCATTCATAGCTATCACCCAGGGGCCTGCTTGCAAGGAAAGACTTGCTAAGTGTTCTTTGCTTAACAACAGCAACAGGGGCTGCTGGGATTGTCAAGCAGTGTGTTTAGATTGTGCTTTACAACCATATAAGTTAGTGGCAGAAATTCCAGTCCCAATTATAGTTGTAAGCCGAGGACCACCTGTGTACTGCCTCGAGCCAAACAGACTGTATGTGGCTTACAACGTATATAACAAAACATAGTACTATAAAAATAATACAGCTATAAAATGGAATCAGTGTCATTATAATAAAAAAACTAATGCAGGGTTCCAGAATCAGTCCTGAAAGGCTGTCTAGAAAAACCAGAAAGACTGTAAGGGGAAGGATGACCCATAATTGCCCTGAGGGTTTCATAGGCGGGAAGCTGCCAAAGAGAATGTCCACCTGCCTGTCACACTTCCTAATACACAAGAGTCCTGTATTGAGCAGGTATTCTATGATTGGCAAGATCAGGTGGGAAAAATTGATCAGGGAGAGGCAGTCTGTGAAATATATAGACGTTAAGCCATTGATGGGTTTTAAAGATAGTAACCAGTAGTGTGAATTGTACTTGGGGCCCTAGTAATAGCCAATCCATCTCCAACAGCAATGGAGTAAGATAGCAGTAGCACGATGGATCAGTGAGATGTGAGTTGCTGAACATTAGACCAGCTAAAATTTCTGCGTGGTCTTTAAAAACAGCTCCATCTTCAACAAATTACATCCGTCGTGTGTAGAAATACCTTCTCACTTTTCTACCCTTTCACTTTATATACAGAAAGATACCTACAGTGAGAAAACAAACAAAATGTTTTTTTTCTGTGTAGCAAAATATCAACAGTCAAAAGTCTATCAACAGAAATACGCTGCTACTTATAAAGAGGGACTCTTAAGAAAATTCCATTATCTTCCATTAATCATACTGGTCCCTATCCCCATATTGTTTTGAAGCGTCTTTTTCCTGCTGATTTTCAGAGAGTGCAGCAATTGCAATTGAGAGAGAGAAGGAGTTGGCAAAAATCATTGTCCCCTCTTTCCTCGGTAGGAATTTCAGTCGCCGGAGCTCTGTTTCATAATGTCATTGCTCCAGGCTGGATGGATTAAAAACTAGCAAGCGCTATGTTTCCTCAGGTGGTTCTTTAATGCGAAAAACAGCTCTTATAATTACTAAGGACCTGTTTAAATATTTGCTACAGAAAGAGAGGAGTACAATTTGCTTGAGTTCACTCCGAGTCCAGATGAGTCATGCTTCTTGCTGATTTTGACATATCACACAAATCTCTCCACCCCACCCCACCCTTCCACCCAAATGCTCACATTAGCTCTGGTAGTTTAAATAACTTAAAACGTCTGTGTGACAAGGAAGGCTAAACCAAGAGAGAAAGATAAACAGTTATTATTTATAGCTGCTCGTTATTTATCATTTTTCTTTTAAAAAGAGCATTCTTCTAAATTGTTTTCCATGTAATAATAGGAGGGAGAACAACTTGCAACTGGCGATTGGAACATTCTGTTCCATGAATGGATTTGTCTGCCTGATCAGAGGGGAAAAAAATAAATAAAAGGGCTGCAGCATCAGTTCATTTCCTATAATTATGCTTTGAATTAATAGTGAAATGCTCTCATGACTCAGTGGAAGCTTTTAAGTATAAAAACTGTTCGGCATCCCTTTGACAAAATGTGGGCATCAACAAATCTTCACTCTTGAGAGCCCAGGAAATATTCTTAGGTTGAAATCTGGTTGTACTTGCTAGACCTTGTAAATCTAAGTTTGCTTTGCTCTTGTTCTTTCCTTGGTGTATGCAAGGACTCTTTTTTTTTTTTTGACAAATAAGTACCAGTGGAAACTTTTGGAAAGAAGTAGTTAAATACAAACCTTGTGTATTAATTTAAGAGTTATTCTATTCCTCCCTCTTTATCACTGCTTTATCAACTGCAGAACAATTACTGCTAACAGAGGCAAATAGGATAGCAATAGCACTTAGACCTATATAGTATTGTGCTTATAATCCATGAGTTTAGTGAAATTATTAAATTATTATTAATTTTCTTGGCAAACTTTGTGGATAAAACTATAAATACATAAAAATACAGGTTCCCAAGAGGTGAGTTGCTAAATGTACTGCATTTGATTATAATTACAAGCTACATTTCTAATACATAATAGCTTTTGGCTGATGTCACTGATGGTTTTTTTCTCCCTCAGAATAAAAATTGAAGAAGAATATGCCAAGAACCTATCTAAACTATCTCAGAACTCCCTGGCTGCCCAGGAAGAAGGGTAAATTTGCATTTTTGTATTCTAATTACCTGCCAGATTACAGTCTACTCTAAAATTGATGGCATTATTAGGATATTCATTTTCTTACAAGAAGAATATTAGAATATTGGCCCATCTTCTCTAGCTCTTCATCCATATATGGCCATGATATGTAAACTATATATTATAGCAGATGAAGGAAGAATTGAATTGGCAAAGATATTGAACCAATCAAACTGGTTAGTTTCTTTTGAAATGTTGTCCAAAGTTGTCCTATTTGCTGCAATTGAAATAAGATGCCTCGTTGATACAAAGTGACTCTTTATACAGTAATGTGGTCAAAGCATTGGGACTTTCTCAGTTAATTTTTAAAATAAAAGCATTCACTATAACAAGTCTATAAAATATCATCCATACAGAAAGAACATAATATTTTTCAAACCCTTTAGAACAGTCATATATGGAATAGCAATACACACAGACACAAATACACACACACCTTTTCAGAGTGGGAGACAGAAAGAAACTAATACCTGTGAATATAGTTTATTTGAGTAATTTCAGATTGTGGAGTTCTATAATATACAGCTCATATATTAATAAGGTGCTTTACATTTCAGAGTGAGTAGATTGTTTAGACATTTTAAGGGAAAACTGGGGGAAAGCCAGATGAAATGCATTTGTCATTTACATCCTATCTTTCTTTTCCTGATGTTGCTGAAGATGTTGCCTTGATTCCCCATATGATTTCCCATTCAGATTCTAACCTAATCTAGATCAGTTTGTTTTTTTGTGAGTTCAGAACAAAAAACCAAAAAGCACCCTCATTAGTTAAATCATTAAGGTCTATCCCTACAGGCAATCCTCAAGCTTAAGTTTAAGGGAGTTTTACTGAAAAATTCTCTGGAGTTAATTCACGTTTTATAGCCAGTTCATATAACAAGTTTAAATTCATATTAGGTTTAACTTTTGGCATTCCAAAAGTACTGTATAATTTTATTCACCCAAATCACCTCTTTCATTAGTTTCTTCTTCTCAGTCTAAAACTAAGAATGTAAAAAAGTTGATGGTTTATTTGAAATAAATGTTAGTTTTAAGCTTTATATGGGGAATTTCATTTATGAAATGAATGAGGGTTGGATGAGATTTTTCTAAAGATATTCATAATTATGTCATTGCTGAATTGCTGAGTATACATTTAGAGAGAAAATTATTGAGAGTAATGTTAAATGTTGTGCTTTGGCTAATAGCTAATCCTATTAGCTGTGGTAATGATGAGTTTCAGATCCTAATGAAGAAGTGCATTTCTTATTAACCAGATTTATTCATTGCAGGACACTTGGTGAATCTTGGTCTCAGCTAAAAAAAAGCATGGCTGATGAAGCAGAGGTTCATCTCAAATTTTCCTCTAAGGTATAAAATCATTTTCTTTAAGGTGTCAAATGCAGTCATGTTTTTATGCGCCTGAGATTACATTGTTCATTCCTGATACATACAAAATTTTATTCCCCAAAGTTATTGGTTGCAACAGAATAAATGTAAGTATATGTTAATATTTATCAGTGATTGGAAAATATAATTTCTTCAGGGTTTTTTTCCAAAACTAATATCCTAGTGCTCATAAAAATATTAATAGAAGTAGTGGTAGTAGTAGTAATAAGAACTGGCCATTTATTAGGTAAGTAACCTCTCCTGTTTTCATCATCGCATAGAAGATTGCAATCTCAATATTTTATAATTTGATGATATTTGGACAAAGGCCTAAGTAACAATACACTGATTCAGTTAGGATTGTAGCTAACTTACAGTTAAGGAAATAACAGATTCCTCTCTCAAATGCTGAAATTTTATAATAGGCTATTCTAAGTGGCAGGAATCTAATGAATTGTATCCTAAGGGCTCATTTTTTGTTTCAGAATTTGCTGAATTCTTCCTCCATCCCTTCAACATTGAGAGAGACAGAAAATGTGTGTGTGTGTGTGTGTGTGTGTGTGTGTGTGTATAGGTCTAGGTGTGTTTGGGTCTTTTCCCGTATAAGATTGAGAGTGTCTTCGCGACATTTCGGCAAGGTCCCTCTCGCCATCCTCAGGCTGTTGCTTTCTGCTTCGTGCCAATGCGAGCAAAGCGTGATCAGAGCTGCCATCTCTCTATAAATACTGATGGGGCCTGGTATGCTGGGCTGGTTGGCTGCGCTGCTGCCTCTTGATTGGTTGGTGGAGTTGATGTTGGTATAATGGGCTGTGTGATGGCCTTGTGAATTTAGTTGTAATGATATTCTGGATCTTGTGCTGTGATCTCCTGGGTCGTTTGTTTTGTATATAAAGAGACTGGTATCTTACCTATTTAAGTCATAAAGGGTATGTGAATTCTCTGTTGTCACCTCTACTCCTGCTTCCTTAGCCAATTTCACTATAGCTGCATCTCTCTCTTTCCCAAAAGGCTCTGAGTCATATTCAAAAGTGAGATGGCTCACCCTCCATTCCTGTAAAAAAAAAAAAAGCAGAAAATTTCAGATAAATACAAATGCAGATCATTAAAATGTAGTGGCAATATTCAAAACAAAATAATGACAACAATCCAACAGTAGAAAAAGGGAAAAGAGTCTTTTCTAAAGATTTGCAAATAGTGTGTTTGCCCCCCGGACCATCCAAATTCTCCCATGACATTCCCTTTGTTTCTTGTTTATAGTTTTTATTAAACATTTTTGAAAAGAAAATAAAAAATAATGCAAACTATATAAAGTAAGAAAAAGAAAACTATCAAAGAAAAAACTAAAAGTGCAAGAAAGGGAAAAAAAAGTAAAGTAGAAAAGAATGAAAAAATACAAAGAAGTAGGTTCCAATAATCTTTGCAGCAGTTATAAGTACAATGTTTCTTTTTCTATGGAGGTACTTGGTTACCCAAATATGGGAGGGAACAATCCATTTCCCTTTTTGCCTTTCAGCTCATCTCAAGAGACTATCCAGGCAGAAATTAGCGACAACAGTGTGCCGTATATATTAGAGGTTAATATAGACCTGCATACCTATACCCGTATGAGACCTTGGGAAAAAAAAGGATAGGGATGAAATTCAGCCGGATCACACCACATCTTCCGAATTGGTAGTGGCGATTTGAAATTGGCCCCGCCCACCTGCCCCTGTCCTTCTATTTCCTTATACGAGCTTCTTTTTTTGTTGTTGTTTGTTTGTTTCTTATCTTAATCAGCTATTTGGAACGTCTAGGAACCTTCCTGATGATCCCCGCTGCCTCTGGTGCCTGTAAATGAGGTTTAAAGAGCCGCTCTGCGGCATGTTTGGCGCACATGCGTGCACACCGAACTGGTAGCAAAACCAGTAGGATTCCACCCCGATAGGGAACTTTGCAAAACTTTGTACAGCCCACTAAAGTCATCCCCAAATTGTTTCTAATAAAAATGGGAAAAGTGTTTTAATTCATGGCAAATAAACTCATTCACTGCACGTAAGTACCTTTAATTGTATTGCTATTTATATTTAAAGCAAATTAAATCCCACACAGCTTTTGGCCTATTGTGTTTTTAGAATACTGTCAGAATTCAAAGAACTTTAACAACTTTCACCCTTCTTTTCATGGAACTAACAAGTTCTTTTATTTTTAGACAACTGTAGCACAACAAAATCTAGTTAGGCAAGTCATAAGAAAAATAACACTTGAACCAAGTACTGCTACCTCATACCATGCTCTGACAAGAGAAATAATGAAATATTAGTAGAAGCAATCATTCTTACTTTGGGAACTGAATGGAGAATAGTGCCTAACCTGCTTAGCGTGGGAAATCTTGGAAGTTGTAAAATGGACATGATAAGAGAGGACTTTTACTGAAAATCTGATGCAGCTTGGTTTGCAAGATAGCTCAGCTGACAGACCTCTTCAGGAATAGGTTTAATCCTTTTAATTCTACATGGTTCACTAAATATGCAAACTTTGTACGCATTGTGGTTTTTCATTCCTGTGAAAATGATGGGTGGCAAGTATGAATTATAATGTGGCCTCAGGTGAAGGTTTTGTGACTGGGACAGCAGGATGTGGATTATTGTTTTCAGTAAATCAGGACTGTTAAAAACCTGTTTGAAGAAATATACATCTACTTTATTCCCTTTTTTAAAAAAAATTACAAAATTGTGTTCTAATTTTAGGCTGTTTGTAAATTTCGATAATGTGATCTTGAAATATGGGGAAAGAATTGAAACACTTTTTCCTACTATTGTCCAGAGATTCCAACAGTTGAGAAATCCCACCAGGGGAATCTCAGAGAGGTTTCCTGTGGGGGCTCTCACAAGGGGTCACAGATCCCACAATCCAGAGATCTCAGATGTGACTGTTAGTATATACCGTAATAATTCACGCTTTCTGATGCCACACACAATACTTTCTTGTTCCTTTGAAGGGCCTTCCATTTTCCCAGTGATCTGTGACATCGTTGACTAGACTGATCTGTGATTGTGTTGAAGATATATAAGTCTTTTCTAAATAATAACAGTTGACCTAAACAGGCTTAAATATGATTGGAATTTTCTATCCTGGGAATTTTATCTCTCCTTCAACAAATCCAGCGTGAAAAATTGTGTTCCCCGAAGCAGTCCAGAAGACTAAAATGCAACTGTCAACAATCTAAAATGATTTGGTATCAGCTGTCTATAAGCATTTTCTGTGTATATATTTTCATGTATTTATTTTCTCTGGAGAGGCATCACATTGCTTACTTTCGTGCCTATGGCTACAAAATTGTTGCATGTAATTGTAAAATGTAGAAGTGATTGATGTAACAGATCTTACCAAGTTGTTTTGATTCTCAAATCATTTTTGCAGGATAGTATGTCATGTTTCCATCTATATAAGAAGAAGTATATATCAACCAGATATTTGCTGGAGAAGTACAGTCATCCTAGGAAACAAGAATTCTCTTTCAACAATGCTGTTGATAATTCATACCATGAGAAGTTATCAAAAGTTGAGACAATGGTGCATACTATTGGATCCCTTCCCTAATTAGTTGGACAAATGTGACCCAATTTGGTCTAGTGTTTAAGGCACCAAGCTAGAAACCAGGAGACTGTAAGTTCTAGTCCCACCTTAGGCATGAAAGCTAGCTGGGTGATTTTGGGCCAGTCACCAGGAGACTGTGAGTTCTAGTTCCACTTTAGGCAATAAAACCAAATGGGTGATTTTGAGCCAATCACTAGGAGACTGTGAGTTCTAGTTCCACCTTAGGCAAGAAAGCCAAATGGGTGATTTTGAGCCAATCACCAGGAGACTGTGAGTTCTAGTTCCACTTTAGGCAAGAAAGCCAAATGGGTGATTTTGAGCCAATCACCAGGAGACTGTGAGTTCTAGTTCCACTTTAGACATGAAAGCCAACTGGGTGATTTTGAGCCAATCATCAGGAAATTGTGAGTTCCACTTTAGGCATGAAAGCTAGCTAGGTGACAATCACCAGGAGACTGAATTCTAGTCCTGCCTCAGGGATGAAAACTGGCTAGATGACTTTGGGCCAGTCCTTCTTTCTCAGCCTAACTCACTTCATAGGGATATTCAATAGGGATATTGTGGGGAAAATAGGAGAAGGGAAGAGTATTAGGTAGGTTTACCACCTGGAGTTATTTATCAAAGTAAGAAAGAGAGGATAAAAAAAAAATACAACCCTAAAATCTAACTTGGAGCTTTTGCAACACAAAGCCTTCCAGATGAATTTTTCATGTTGTTTTGGAATGTTTGGATTTATAAATCCTGAAATCCGTGGAAGCACCAGTTGGGAAAAAGCTGGCCTGGAAACTTGACATGACTAGGAAATGAGCTGCTTCATTTACACAAGAAGTGAAGATGGTTGCTTTGATTTTGCCAGCTGTAACTTTTGTGTAAAATATTGTATTGAAAGACTGGCAAAGTTTTTGAATTCTTAAAGCAGCAACTGCAGATGTTGTAAATTAGGGATAGAGTACCCCCCCTTTCTCTTCTTTCCTTCCCCCTCCCTCACCCCCAAGTTTATCAAGTGTACTACCATACTGACATTGGTGCATATGTACATTTTTTTTAAAAAAAGATACCTCACTTTTTAAATGTCCTAATGTTTACATAAACAAAATGCTTGTTTGTTAATTGACAACAACAGAATAACAAGAGTTGGAAGGAACCTTGAAGATCTTCTAGTCCAACCCGCTGCTGATGAGAGCACCTACAACTTCTAGTGTCAAGTCATTCCACTGATGGATTGTTCTGACAGTCAGAAAAATTCTCATTAGTTCTAGGTTTGATTATTACAAATATTAATGGTTTGGGGAAAAAATTGAAGAGTTCGGTCTTTAGCTGTGATGAAAATTCGTCACATCCTGAGTGCCGCACCCATTTTGTAGACATCATATATCTCTTTGATTTCTGCTAACGTCCAAACCAATTGGCATCAATTACTTGGATCAGTTTCCTAAGCTTTTACTCAGTTTCCCCTGAGGGGGGGGGGAAATAAGGGAGGGGGAGTGCCAGAAATTATATCATGACTGTGCGTGCTGGATACCAAGCTAGCCAGTAGTTAGATAGGTATTTATAGCAACTGCTGGCAGTACTAATTATATGCTAATTGCAAGCAGACTAGAATACCATAATTTTCGTGGAAAATGAGAGAGTGACACAGTTGTTTAAAACTATGAAGAGGCTTCATATTAACAATTAGCTGTTTAGGAGACACCAAATTTTCTCTGAAGAGGCAGACAAAAAAGGACCCAAATTTTGTTGTACATCCATCTGTGTTTCATTTATTTTCAAATGCGTCGTGTGTTTTTTTTTAAAAAATCCCTTTTTGATATCATTAAAAAAAGGGGAACAATCCACTGTTCAGTTGTCCTCATCATTCATGCTAGTGGTCCCCATTCATTGTAGTTAGAGCATCTCTATTCACTTACAGACTGAATTTATTTTGGGATTGTTCACTTATCCTTCTCATCCTTTTTACTATCTTCTCTTTCTTATTATTATTATGATTATATCACTTTGTTGTACTTGAGAGTTTATCCACCATAGACAAATTCTGTGTATGTCTAATCATACTTAACCAATAAAGTATTCTATTCTAATTCTACTTCTACTTCTCTTCTAGACTGAAGCTTGGTATCACAATTCTCTTATATCCCAGATTTTTCTGAAATTACATCAGCCAGGAGATCAAAATCCCTAAAGGGACAGGATGCCCTTTTGCAGTCAAGGGCTATAGTTTTAAAAAATTAACTAAACATTGTTTTCAAGGACAACAAGAGACAAGGTGACGGTTGTGTGATGTTTCCCTAGGAGGCAAGTCTGAAAGGGTCCAAATTTTAGAGTGACTTCCATCTTTTTTTTTTCAGGAAAATGATAATACAATAACCACTCTTTAACTTAAATGAATAATCAATCTTTAAAGTATCATAACGCACTAATAATACACATTCTAAAGGTTCAATATTCATCTCTTAATGTTTATCTAAATAAATTATCAGCTGTGAATTTAAGAAACCACCATATTTCTCTTGGCAAATCAGATCTGATCCTCAAATCCCCAAAGTTGATTTTTTTTTCCTCCTTATCTTGTAAGAAATCTAACAGTGGTCTCTTAAGTTGCAAGAAATTATTGTCTCTAAGCAAAATAGCCAATTTTACCATCTCCGTTAGCTCCATTCATTTTAAAGTCCATTGAAAGTCCATCATGGGTATATAATCCTTTTTCCATCCTTGTTCAACAATGGGCATTTAACAACTTTGTAGATGTCCTATTTAAAAACAAAGCCCCAGGTTTTCTTTCCAGCTGTTTATATGCCATCCCTAAAAGAAAATCTTCAGATTTCAGTTTTACCTCCATTTTCAAAAATGGTTGATTCATTGATAAATGTCCAGCCCATTATCCTTGGGGACTTTGTACCCATAGGGAAAAACACCCTGTAGGCTTTGGAGTGAGCATAACTGAATTACTAGAACAATCTCGTTGCAGGTAACCTGATGGGGGTCGAGAGTGGGGAAACAATAAAATATAAAACAGGCATTGTAATGGATGTCTCCATTTATTCCATTACATTTTCTGGATAATTTCTTCATCAAGTAGAATTTGTAATTACATTTGGTGTTGGTTTTTTCCCCTGAATAGGAGGCAGCTTGGGCTAGTCCATGGGTCTCAAACTCCAGGCCCATGGGCTGGATCTGGCCCAAAATGTGGTCGGATCTGGCCCACGAGGCTGTCGTGGAAAATTAAGGTGCCAGCCCAAGTTGCTTCGGCCTGATCTACCCAATGCGGCTTCAGCCCAGTCTACCCTGTGCAAAGAGAAAACATGCCAGCAGTTTGGGGAGTGGTGTCAAGCTGGCCACGCCTACCCAGTCGGCCACGCCTCCCCTCCCCCGAGGTCAACCACAGCCCTGATGCGGCGCTCATTGAAACTGGGTTTGACACCTCTGGGTAGTCAGTCATTTAGAACTTAGCTTTCTTGTCCCCTAGATCAAGGGTCCCCAACTCCTGGGCTGCAGCCCACTACTGGGCCATGAGCTATTCAGAACTGGACCGCAGAAGCAGCAAGTGAGCTCACATGTTTCATTTGCATGAATGGCAGGGGCCCAGGCCCTCCGCTCGTGCAAATGCAGCTGCATGTGTTTGCTGGCCATTCACGGAACCATTCCCTCTCCCCCTCCTCCCGCCAGTCCGCAAATCCTGGAAGGTTGGGGAACTCCACCCTAGATGCCTATATAGCCCCAAAAGACTAAATATTTATCTTAGGAAATGTATACTCTCCACCAACACCATCTTATATGTCAGTGGTGGCAAACAGAAGTTTCCCTGCAAACGACAAAACAGAAGCTCGCGAAAGAAAAAGATCTCACTTCTTGCAGAGCTACCGGTGTTGTGATGCACTGTCGGCTGGCCAGTTTTCGGGTCTCTGCCATGCACGCATGTGTGCGCGCACACCTTGCAGTTTGGGCACTCGGTCAGTAAAAGGTTTGCCATCACTGTTATATGTCATAACTCTGGATAGTTGACAAGCAACATCAATAAAGGGATAAGCAACTTTGGTTTATATAAATTTCTCCATTTTCTAGTCTTTGAGGTGGCTCATTTTCATTTCATAGTAATTTGATGGCTTGTTTGTTTTTTAAAAGTTTGTACTAAATTTTGTATATATTTTGAATTCATATTTTTATTCTGAACTTTGCCAAAGGACAATGCTTTTGCAGGCAATTTTTCTCAATACGATTTGTGTCTGTTTTCTCCCTAACATCTGTACTGTTTTTCTGACTTAATGAATTAATCTGCAAAATTCAAAGAAGTGACAACATTTGAAATATAACTGAGTTTCAGTTCATTAATTGGCTTGAAATGTGTGAAATTAGCTACATTTACATTAAAATGAAAACCAAATGAATTTTCTCCAATCCTCCTGTGTATTAATAATATAGTTTAAAGCACCCTGAGGCACAATATAAACCTCCAATATTAATGTGGTGGTGGTGATACCATGATCATGATGATGACTTCAAACAGAGTCTTCATTATGTCGAGGGAGTTTTTTCTTATACAATTGACATAATCTCTTCATTATGACAGCCACAATGGCATGGGTTGATATTATTTGTCAGGATGTTGGTTTGACTTCCCAGTCCTGCTATTCCAGGGGTGTCAAACTCGATTTCATTGAGGGCCGCATCAGGGTTCTGATTGACTTTGGGGGGGTCACAGTGGGTGTGGCCAGCTCGACGCCACTCGTATCAGGGTCACCTGTGGAGACCCAAGCACTGTGCCAGTGAAAATGGGATCCGGAGCTCTGTTTCCAGCTGCAATGGCCTCCTGCAATTCTCT
>JANHFJ010009584.1:12219-26932 GCA_032468195.1 Cerberus rynchops
ATTTGAAATTGAAATTGAAATTGGCCTGTACTTAATGCTAGTTTGAATTCTTGTCAGCTTAAGAAAATGTGGATGAGACATGTTCTGTGGCAAATTTACATTTGATACATCTAAGTGCTGTGAGATAATATATTTATTCCCTGGTTGCCAATTTGTTGCCATACTAGCCAAGGTGTCCTGTCAAAATCAAACCAAATGACAAACTAAGAAATAAGACAAGCATCTCTGAAAACTGTTTAACAATCCAGGAAACAGCTTGAACTACAAAATAATTTGTCCCACACCCACCTCCCAGCCTATGGGCCTCAGGGTCATCTGTCTTCTACTCAGTATCCCACGGTCAAGCCAGCATGTCTTGCAAGATAAGGATGTCATTAGCATACCACCCCCTGACCTTGGAATATGAACAAAAAGATGTGAATGGAAGGGATAATATCTCAGTTGATCTCTTGGGTAAGATTGATTTTTTGATTCCATGGGGAGGCAAAGAAATGCTTGGGAACTACAAAAAAAAGACTAGTCTATATATTATGGATGCATCAAGGAAATTAGGCAATGAATGGGGTAAAATTGATTCTGCCTGGTTACCATATGATAAGCAGCTGTTCTAGCAAAGGCAGATGTCTAAATAGGAATCCAGCTGGAGCCTAGCATATTAATACTGATTAACACTGAAGAGCCTTGAACAGGAAGAGGAAGTCATTGCAACATCTGAGGAAAAGAGACCATGAGTAGTGAAATATTCTATTGCACCTTCCCTACATTGTACTATAAGCCCTTTGTTGAGTTCAGAACTATTCTAGTTGCTTGGAAGAGTTCTTCCTCCTCCTCTATGCTAATGCAGAAGCACTTGTACAATTTTAGTGGGCCCTTTCTAGCTCAAACTCTCAATTTGTGCCACAGTTCATCATGTCATCTCAATTCTATGCAATATAGTATACCTGCAATATCCAAATGATTGCAGTGGAATGTCAATGAGACTCAACATGTCCAGCCAGCCATCACTTTGAGGCGTACTTCATCACTGTTGTGTCTTCATTACTTTCTGAACCGTAAAAAAGAGAGTTATATAGAATCCAAAATGGGAATTTATCATTGTAAATCTTCTCTGGCATCATTGGATCCAGAGTTCAGTGATTTTGTCCAGCTGCTGACATCTATTACGATGCTATGAGGCAAAGAAGTTTATATTACAATAAACACCATCAGCATCCTGTCAGAATGCAAGACAGAAACTCTTCATTGTTTCCCTAAATTCATGACTGCTGAATAATAGGTCTTTATCCTGAAGACCTAACCTAAAAGGGGAGAATGTTTACAGAAAGGTACCTTGTTCAGAAAAAAGATCTGCATGTACCCTTCCCAAATATTTATTTATGCATATATACATACATGTAATTTATATAACTATCCATCTCACACAACGACTGTGAGCAGTTTACAGGATTAAAATACATAAACCCACTACACATAACTCTTCATCTCTCCCAGTGCCCAGGGTAAACAATAATAATGTCAGGGTTCCACACAACATCAGCAACGCAATCAGAAATCCAAAGAGACGAAAGTCCATAGAATAAGATTTTATTGAAGACATTGTACTGGTACAGTCTGGAGAAATCCTGAATTGGAAATTCCCGGGCTTTCTCTACCCAAGTAAAATGAAAGTTCCACCCCACTAATTATCACATGTTAATTTCTCACCAACCCCTTCAAAGAAAGTTCCAACGTTCATCCCAGGACTTCCCCTCGCAAGTGAAACTTTCCCATGAAAAATATGTTAAAAGAATGCAGACTATAACCTCCACTCCTCCAACCTGTTGGCCTTGCAGAAAAAAAATGTGTCAACGCTAAAAGGTCCAGTATAATATGCAAAGCAATGGCTAATACTTTTCAGCAGAAAGGCCCCAGTCCAAAGTCTCCTTTTAGTCTTGACAAATAACAGAACCCATCTATTCCACTGAGCAAATGTTTGGGGAAACAGAAATGTCCCCGATGCTTTGCAAAAGGTTAACAGGTTTGGGGGCTATCCAAATCTCTGAGGGGATGTAATTTTAGAGAGGGAAGGCACAATATAAATGCATTTATAGCTAGTGTTATGGATTTTTGAAGCCAGCCCTCCAGTTATGTCACTAGTTATCAAGATTCTGATGGAAATGTGAGTGTTTTTCAGGCATACTAAAAGTATATGGCTATTTAAAAGGGTGTACATCTGATAAATGTTTTAGGTACTGTTGATTGATGTTTTATTTAGATTATGATATCTTTGTATGAAAAACACATCTATGAGATTAAAATGCTCATCAGGGGTACACACTGGGGTAGATAGTAATCATGCTTCAATTTGCCTGGAATTCTGATCCCAAAATGTATGCCTGCATTCCTTAAAATAAATGAGGATTATCAACCAAGATTCTAGTTTCTGTTCATAATTTTCTAGTCAGACTGACTGGGAAACTTTGATGAAGTAGAGACATCCCATTATTAAAATTAGCTATGAATGGTGGTGGAGAGTAAAGTTACAAGCATGAAGCAAAGATTCAGTAATTTCTTGTTTTATGCAACTGAGACGTTCTTGCATAATTTCAGTCTTTCAGGCAGACATTCATGTCATATTGATTCCTAACAGGAGACAAAAGAGAATGCTTTGGATCCAGCTTAACTCTGATGTGGGATTTCAGAGGATTTAATAGTTCCTCTTCTCTTCTGACTCATAATAGCAACACACATTACAAGTAGCAAAAATTCTTGTTGGAAGATATTTGAAAATTAGTGAAGCAGTGCTCATGATACTGGCAAATCTCTTTAGCTCAGGATATAGTCTGCATATATTTATTGTTTTTATGTTACAACAAATTGCTTTGTAACTCAAGGGAGTTACTTTTAATTACAACAATGTATAGATTAGTTTTCTCAGATATACGTACAGGTAGTCTTCAATTTACAATAGCAATTGGGACTCAAATTTCTGTCACTAAATGATGTGGTCTTAAAATGCAGCCACATTGCTTAGCTACAGCAGTCCCTGCAGTCCTTGTTGCCATTGCTAGCTAAATTACTAGATGAGGCAACTTCCTGCCAGCTCTCCACAGCCAAGACAGTAAGGGAGCTGGCAGGAAGGTGCAAGTTCCAGGCAGTTTGCAAGCAGACTGGCAGGCAGGTAGCAGGTAAGTGCCTGCTGCTGAGTGGGGGGAGAGTGAGGGGATGAGAATGTGAGATAGGTGCAACAGTCTTGGGGAGGTTATACAAGGATGCAAGGGAGGTGGGGCAAAGATCAGAGTGGGAGAGTGTGTTGAAGTGTACGGGGAATGCACAAGGATGGAAGGGAGGTGTGATAAGGGTCAGGGAGGGTGCATGAGGATGTGAAGGGGGGGAAGACAAGGATCAGGGAGGATGCATAAGGGTGAATGAACAGCTGGCATAGGGCAAGCACAGAGGGGCTGAGGCAGAGTATTTAGGTGGGGGAGATTTACCCCAGCAACTTGCAACCTTTCCTGCCAATTTGCCTGCTGACTTTCTGAGATAAGTGGCAGGAAAGATGGCAGATGAGGATCATGTAACTGAAGGGCGCTTCAACTGATTGTAAGTACAGATCAATTGCCAAAGGCCCAGGTAATGATTGCATGATCGTGGGGTTTTGGAATGCCTGGAACTACAAGGACTAGCTGCAACTACTATTCAATTCTGTTGTAACTATGAATGGTCATTGAACAGAATGGTCATAAATTGAGGATTACCTGTAGAAGTCTCCTGATTTTAAAAGCAGCTTGGACTATTAACATTTTAAGCAATGTGATCTCATAACTTGTCCTGCAAGCAGAATGAACCAAGAATATGGTAGAAGATGTATAGGAATAGTTGCATTACTTTTTTGTAGACTGTGAACAACAATCTGTTTACTAGCCATTATAAATGCAATCTTCTTGTACAGAGCATAGGAAACAAAAAGGAAAGGCCTTATCAGTAGATGAACCTATTTCAAATTTGCGAGTAATTGTGATGTTCTCACAAAATGCATATTCCTCATGTAGTTGATAGGGCCAATAACAAAAATACTGTTTTAGATTATAAAAACCATCCTAATCTGTCTTTAGTAATAATTTGTAATTCTCATGAAATTTCACAGGGGTCTTTTATTTAATTATCCACCTTATATTGTCTTCCTTTAACTGTGCCAATCATAACAACTATTTTCCAAAAGCTATTAGTAAATTGATACGGTATTTGTTTGTTTGTATCCCGTGTTTTATTATTTTTACAAATAACTGAAGGTGGTGAACATATCCAAACAGCTTCCTCTTTCTATTTAATCCACAGCAACAAACTTGCATGATGGGTTGGGCTGAGAAAGAGTGACTGGCCCGAGGTCACTTACCACTCTTTCTGGTTTTCCAGGATGGGTTTTTTTTGTTTCATTTTTTTTACTTGGGCACAATTCCAAAAAAGCAATTACCCATCTTTTATTTTCTAAAAAATGTGGCCATATACAACCAAATTCCCACTTATAAAAAAAAGAAAAAAGAAATAAAGGAATCAGGGATAGTTTAATAGCCACCACAGAAAGTGCCAGTAAACAGACTTCTGTCCCAATACTGGCATTTCCGTTGATGGATTTTGCACAAATAAAAATAATACTTGACCTTCCTAGTAGCTCTGCTAACTTTCTAACCACTATGGAATCTGAGTTATTGAAGGTCCCTATTTCCTAAAAGTGCAACTCTATTCATAATGTTAAGAGTGTAGGCAACTAGTGCCATCTAAAGGTCTATTTAGAAAATTAAAAATGATTAAAAACTGGGGAACTGTATGCTATAAAATTGGTGTTTTGACATGAAGCCCAATGTGTTTTGACTAAAATCCTTTTTCAGGATTTCCTGGCTGAATAGGGATTTGGACTTGGCTTCCAACAAATTAAATACACTAATGATGGCAAACACAAGTACTAGATTCACACATTGTGCCAAGTAACCAGGGACAGTTGAATAAGTTATTTAATCCTGGTTCACATCCCATAAGCCATGGTTTAGAGAACACAGTGGTGGGTTCCAACATTTTGCTAAGCCAAATAAAGCTAAATGTACCATAATGTGACTAATTGCAGTGTGTGAAACCAACAACATTCCTTCTTCAACCATCATGTTTGCAAAATCAGTTCTTCTGACAATCTTCTTTGAACTGGGAGAGACTTTCATTGCACAGCAGTGAAGGAGCAAAGGCAGCCATGAAATCAGGAAATGTACTCTGGGCAATTTTGTATCTTGTATTAATAGAAATTGCAACTATGAATAAGAACCAAGCCTCTGTTTCACTGATACAGTTTTACAACTGCTTATTAAGATTTTCCAGTTAAGAGAAACCAAGATATTAACCTTTATTTCAGTGTTGGTGCCTGAGTAAAAAATAGTGTTATTATATCTGATCTGCAAAAACACAGAAAATCACTAGAAGGCAATTAAGATTTAGTATTTTCATATCTCTTTGTTACCATTTCATAATTATCTGTATTTGTCCAGTTATGTAGCCGTACTGAATGCACCTGGAGAGGCAGAGAGAGGTTGTGTGGATATTCTTCAGGTTTCCCCTTACTGTTGTCAAGCTTAAAAGGAGACTTTTGGATTGGGGGCTTTTCTGCTGAAAAGTATTAGCTCTTGCTTTTGCATATTATATGGGACCTTTTAGCTTTGACAAATTTTTTCTCTCTGCAAGGCCAACGTGTTGGGAGGAGTGGAGGTTGCTAGAACCGACTAGGAGGCCGTTATCTATTTTGCATTCTTCTCAAATAGTTTCTCATGTGAAAGTTCTCTGAGATGAGGCCACCTGCGAGGGGAGGGTCCAAAGTGAACATTGGAACTTTCTTTGAAGGGGTTGGTGAGAAATTAACATGTGATAGTTAGCGGGGTGGAACTTTCAGTTTTACTTGGGTGGAGAAAACCCAGGAACTTTAGATTCAGGATTACTCCAGACCGTACCAGTACAATGTCTTCAATAAAATCTTATTCTATGGACTTTCGTCTCTCTGGAATTCTGATTGTATTGCTGATGTTGTGTGGAACCCTGACAACTGTAGAAAGCTTTCCTTCTGCAAAATTGCAGGGGCATTTGCCCTGGCTCATACAAAGATGACATTGCACCACTGTAATGTAAGCCTTCCTTTTTGTATGAGCATTTGTTTCAGACAGAGTTTATTGTTAGTGGTTTCTTATTATTTATCCAACTAACTTTTACAGCTCTAAAAGCTCCAGGCTGCTAATATCCAAGTAAGAAAACTCATACATTAACAGCCACAGCAACAACAATAATGCTCTTTATATAACAATAATAATACAATAAACAGAAAAACAAAAATAATTGTTAGAATGTAACTAACTGAAATAGTTAGAAAAAAATCACATCTCTCAAGCCCCAAATGCTCTCTTAAATAGCCAGAATTTTGTTTTCTATAAAAATATAGAAATTGAGGAAGCTTATTAGATAGGGAGAGGACAGTTGCAGAAAAGGCTTACCTCCAATCCAAGCCATTTTATTTTGCTGAGGAGACAAAGCCAAGTGCCCCTTACACTGAACAAAATGGGGTATATTCTTTAGGGAGCAGATGATCCCTAAACTTGATAACCTGAACTTAAGTTGTGTAGGTCTTTATAAGTAATAACTAGCAACTTGAAATGTACCTGGAAACAAACAGGAAATCAGGGCATTCCTTACACTATTGATGCAATGCTTCTGAAACAGTTCTTAGCTAGGATTATTGAATTTCAAGTAGTCTTCAATGGAATTGAAGTAGCCTTCAATGGAATAAATATAAGTAGAACATATTTAGTAGTCCATCTTCAAAGTAGTATGAACTAGGAGCAGCTATCACTAAAGCCACCTGTTCTCAGAAGCTGAATCTGGTCAAATCCCCTTCCCCTATCATATTTTCCATCTGTGGTAGAGACATGAATCTAGGAGGATGATCAAGTTGTTGACCTTCCATTTCAAGCTGAAAGCAACCCTGCCCAGAATTAGAGCAAAGGGGCCACCAGAAACTCATGCTTTCTGAACAAACACCTATTATGTCTTGCTGGGATTCAGTGTCACTGGTTTCATGCACTTCTTTGCTCAAGAGTCTAGAAGATGTTGGTTTAGAACAGAGCTGTCAAATTCACAGCCCATGTCACATGGCTGGCCCCACTCCCACTCGGTTTAGTGAAGGAGGGGAGTCCCAATATGTCACATGATGCTACTGTGACAACATAAATTTGACACCCCTGGTTTAGAACATTCACAGTCTTCTACCTGGTCCTGTATAAGTATCATATTTTGATTGATTCTGTTGATGATATCTTACCCTGGGTCAGGCAAAAGAATCAAATGCTGGTATCTCCAGAAGTTTCATGAAGATGTTTAGTAACATGAGAGAAAACACTGTTCATGCCAATATCCCATTTGGAACATTCTTCTTTCATTAATATTGCAAAATGTTTAGTAAACCTCTCACAAGAGACTGGAGGGATGGAATAACTGAAAATGCCCTAAATATAACTGATGGAAGATGTTCTGCTGAAGCTGTGGCATTTCTGTTGCTTGATCTCTCAGAGCTCCTTAGTGAAAAATGGAATCCCTTGGGATCTGCTGACAGGAGAAGCCACTTGTGGCCAGCTTGTCCAATACCCTCATCATTTCTATATTTTGATGATCAACAGGAAATGTGGAAGAAATGCTCTCTAATGAAACATTATGCAGATTTCTGATTGGTCATTAGCATTAAACTCACAATAAAGTTTGGTTTAAGTTTTGTGATCCTGCAGTTTTCATAAACTGCAAAGGCAGAAGTATTCATTACTGTGCAGATACACCTTGTCTATTTTCAGCAGTACCTTAAAAAACTTTTGTGGATTGTTGTTTACAGGGCCAGCCAGGACAGCTTGGACAGCAAGGACTTCCCGGGCCATCAGGAGTGATGGGCATACCAGGACTTTCAGGGCACAAAGGGGACAAAGGTGAACGAGGTAGACCTGGCATTACTGGACCAAAAGGAGAAGCGGTAATTTTATAACTTCTAAGAAGTCAACTTCACTGTGAAGAACAAATGCAAAAAGTAGGTGATGGCATCATCATGTGTCCCTTTTCATTGTAGGGACAAAGAGGAGTCACGGGGTTTCCCGGTGCAGATGGAGTTCCTGTAAGTAATTGTTCCTTGTATTGAAATTTGAAACTGTTATAATAGTCTTTCCTGTAAATAATTCAAGTTATAAGTAACCAAATAATGGATATGATAAAATAAAGAGTTCATTTTTTTCTCCAGCCAAACTCAGACTAGTTTGAGACTACAAAATCAGCATTAAAATCAAATCATAATTGTGTTTTAAAAAGTTATTTAAACACTGGCTGAAATAAATGTTTTTAAGCTCTTTATGCATAGGTGATGCTGATGAATTTTCATGGTGAGCTGTCCCTAGATCTTGTTGCATTGGATCTTAGATCTCAGACATAGTCAGAATAGAGAGCAGAGATTAGAATTAATGCTTTGCATGCTGAAGAGAAATCTGTTTTTTAAGTATTTCTTTAGTAGATTTATATAGCACATCATCTCACTTTTATGTGACTAGGCAGAGTAAAATAAAACAAATAACACAAAATGAAATCCTGGAAAAACTGATGCACAGCCTTGAGCTATGCAAAGGCCCTCCTAGCCTCCATGGCTTCTATGTGCTCTTTGAGCAGGAGCCATGGATCCAGGAGGCCCCCGAGATTATGCACTGGATCTGTCTAGGGCAGTGCCACCCCATCCAGAAACAAAGAGGGAAGGTCCCCAGAACCAGGAGGTTCAAAACTCCAGAGCCATCTGGTCTTGCTTGAAGTGAGCTGAAGCCTGTTGTGCCCCATCCAGACCTCCATAGCTTCCAGTCACCAAGACAGAACTTCCACAGCATCAATCAGACAGCCTGGGGTGTAGATATAATGCTGGGTATCACTGATGATATCTTACTCCAAACTCACATAGATGTTAACTAGGAGGGAAGAGAGCTCCAAACCCTGAGGTGTTTCACAAAGGATGGGCTGCAGGCTGGATCTCTTTGCCCTGGAACCAACCTTGGAGGAAGGAGGAGAACCAGCACTATACCTCCCAACTTCTGAAGCTGGTCCAGAAACATATTGCACTTGATGGTATCAAAAGCTGCTGAGAAGTGAAGAAAAACAAGAGAGATGCACCACCCCACCCCTCTCCCATCAGAAGTCATCCAAAAGTGCTATCAATCCATCTCAATTCTATACCCAGCTCTGAACCCTGACTGAAAGGGGTCCAGATTATCTACTTCTTCCAGAATCCTTTGAAGTTGTAATGCAATAACCTTTTCTACAACTTTTCCTAGAAAATTGTCCACAATGTTGGAGTATAGCAATATTCCCTTGAAAAGTATTTAAACAGAAAACAATCTGGTGTAAATTTTAAACATCTATTACTTCACTCATTGCAAAATTCTGGACATGAGAGCCATGAGAAATGAAGGGAGAAGCATTCTTGGGCTAGTAGAGTTTCTAACTGCTGCCTTGCATAAAATAATAAGCAAAGTACATTTATTCCTAGACACTTTCACAGAAATCCCCAGACAGATTTCCCAGTACCAGCTTCCTCTTCCATGCCCTTTGACATCAGACCTTTTTCTACCACCCACATGCATCAGTCAAATAAAATTCCAAATGGCTATTTTCAGCTGCTTGACTCATTCACCCACCCTTCTAATGTGTTTTGCAGTGAAGCGCTAAAGCTAGAAAATCCTTTTCTTTTTCCACATATGGATGTTGCATTAACTTTCATGGGACTTGCCTTCAGGCAGCAAATGAAAGATAATGTGAGGTCATACAAGGAAAAGCAGCCTGCAGATTTTGCAGAGTATATCCTGAAAAGGAAAAGGAAAAGGAAAAAGCAAACCATGTGATTGTATGGGCAGTGATCACCATGATCTGGAAAACTAGCCAGTAGTAATTTTCAAGTATGAAGCACAATGGAGGATTGATTTATCATCTATGATAAGCTAAATATAATTTTCTGGTTTTTACCCCAGATCCTTTAATAAGAATAACACATAGATAAGCACAAAGAGCCAGAACACTCACCACCATTTATTCTTTCCTTGTTTGGCCCTTCTTGGAGATTTTTTGGAGCATATATTCTCGTCATTGTAGAGATATAATATTATTTCCTTGATATGTATTCCTCTAAAATGCTAAGTAGCTGCTGTGTATTTAAGGTATGTGTCTTTATGAAACAAACAGATGGCATAGTGGGGTAATCTATTTCTACTACTTCAAAATGGTTGGCTGTATCATGCAACAGCTAGACATTTGGAATTAAGTGTTTTAGACATAAAACTTTTTGCAGTCTGAAAAATTCCATTTTGAGCTGTTCCAGAGCTTTCTGGATGATTCTCTTCCTTCACTAGCCTATCTTCTCTGTCTTGATGATTTGTCCTTCTGGAAACCATTGTCCTGAACATGTGATCTGATTACAATTTTCTTTTGAGGTAGCATTGAATTTATACATTTGTCTGCTCCAAGAATGAATCAGCAAGCTAAAGAAACACTTACCCTTTTCCAATGTCACTCCCAGAAATATTTAGATTTGGCAGTAAACTAAATCCTTGAAAAAGAAAGTATCCAATAATAACTCTTACCTTCTGTAACTAGTTCTCATTTTCTCTTGTATAATTTGATATTAATATCAATGGGAATAGCAAAAGTATAAATAAACTAAGAAATTTGAGCCATTTGTTTATCATTCTTTAGAAGGAAGGATAATTGATGAAATTGATTAGTGGCTGCTTTTCTTCTTACTTAAAATACAACAAAATTTGCATGAGAAGTTATGGTATAGTAGAGTGATTTACTTTCATGAACAATTTATAGCATACTTATGGAAACCATTTTCCACCACAGAATTAGGATAGGTAAAGGCATATCAATAGTATTCATACACATTTTAATAACGTTCATTTATTCATAGATATTTGTCACCACACTTTTTAAAATTCCTCTGCAATATTCTAAAACTATGTTGAAAGACATTTTTAATAATTAAAAAAAAATCCTCCCATTCCTATAATAGTAAAAGTGGTATTCACAATAATCTTCAGAGATTTAGAACCTAAACAAATTCTTAAGGTAATTTTTTTAGCATAATATCATGCAGCTAGAAGATTACTTCCCCATACAGTACAACACAGTCATTCTGTGGTTCCAATGGGGTATCAATACCTAATGAAGGGAGCACCATTCATACTCTGTTGCAGTACCTAGTCTGCAGTTCACAGAACTGTGATTTAATTGACAAGATATATAGTATGCTGGCTGGATAGATAGACCCAGTGGCACTGACGCCTTAGCTCCTCATGACCAATAGGGGAGAAATGGGTTCTTGTTGGAGAATTAAGGATTTACTCCTCTTTATCACTCTTGATTCAAGATGTTGTTAACTTCAGGTCACTTTTTTCTGCTTTTGATCCAAGCATGTATGGGTAAACCCGTGCGCTTAGATTTTTGTCCTGGTAAAAATAATTAGCTTGGTGCTAAGCTATGTACTGTATTTCCTGGGAAAATATCTCTTTTTTTATTATAGTTACTAAACCTATTTCACTACACATTTGTCAGGGCAGGTCATGTATATACAGATCATGTCAACTTCCAAAATGTTACATATAGAATGCGGCCTCAGTAAGGTTTTCTTATTCACTTAACGTCATATTTAAACTGGATTTTAGTTACCTTAGCTATTTGAATGCAAGGAATGCAAAGGTATTAAAAATGTGCTATTCTTCTCTACCTGTTATCTATGCATTTCTGCTGATATCCTAATTTGTTTCTAGTTGTTTCTTTTCATATTCTCAAAGACATATGGTTTGAACTATAGAATAGTATTCTTAATAGAATAGAATTAAATATTTTTATTCCA
The DNA here is from genome assembly GCA_032468195.1 of Cerberus rynchops. Taxonomy (NCBI): domain Eukaryota; kingdom Metazoa; phylum Chordata; class Lepidosauria; order Squamata; family Homalopsidae; genus Cerberus; species Cerberus rynchops. The sequence continues at coordinate 24,149 of JANHFJ010009584.1, forward strand.
TTTTTCCTGTAGAACAACTGCTTGCACTAATACAAGAACATTTAAGAATTCCAAGAAAGCCAAGAAGACGAAAGCAAAAACAGCAGATCATAATTGTATTTACTTGGTCTCCACAGGGTCATCCAGGTCAGGGAGGATCAAGAGGAAATCCAGGCCATGATGGTTGCAATGGGACCAAAGGAGATCCAGGTCTACAGGGAATTCAGGGACCTGCCGGGACTCCTGGGTTTTTTGTAAGTTATGAACACTGAATGCATCAACATAAAGCTAACAACAAAATCAAGAGTAGATTGTTTCTTTCTACTAAGTGAGAGAAAAGGGTTTCCATTGCTGGAGGAAGCCTAGCATTTTTATGAATCTACCACATTAGAATTATATGCTGAAGTCCTACAAAAGGTGCATTGCCTAAAGCTGAGACATCATTATCAGAAGGAAATTACAGATTGACTAGTAGTCATTTTGGAAAACTTTGGAGTTCAGTTATCCTATGTGCTCACAATATTAGTACATTAGTTAAGGACCATGATTGATTATAATGATAATTTTCAGAAGAGGAAAAAAATAATTTATAGGATATTTTTTTAAAAAAGGAGGGGGGAAACTTCCTGCTTTGTTGTTTTGAGACACATTAATAAAGTTGTAAAAATACTTCTCCTTTCTGTGATGAAAGAAATTGCTCAGTTTCATAGAGATATATAATCTATTTTAAAGTGAAGAAATAATTAATTTTCCTCTGTTTGGGGAACAGTATCTACGAAAACAAGATATTTTGTTGAGGGTACTTTTTGACAAAAACCACCACAACAATGAACCCTGCTATTCAAAGAAATAGAAGTGAAGTTGGATCAGGGGTAATCTAAATCCCTAATTTACAGAAACATCTTTGTTACTTTGAGACAAAATTAGATGACGTTTGAAGAATTATTTGCTCATTCTGTGAAGATAACATATTTTAATTTCAAATGGGGGAAAGGGTTTGATTGTGTAAACAAATATTTTAATTTATTAATCAATGATAACATTTAGATACAAGGGAATGAGTCATTGAAGAAGTTGTGGTTGATGGAGATCTGAGGATCCATTTTTTTTTTTATTCTGAGTTTCTTTATGGTGAGGGTGATAGTTTAGGAAGTTCTTTTGTTTATTTATTTTTCAGCTGCATGAAGGTTTACATTACAGCTTTTGTATGTCCGGAGCCCAAGTCAGTGTTGGGATTCAAATAATTTAACAACCGGTTCTCTGCCCTAATGGACCAACTAAACCAGCAGTTCTCTGAACTGCTTAGAAAGTTAACAACTGGTTCTAGCAAATAGGTGTGAACTGGTTGAATCCCACCTCTGGGTAGAATGCTATACTTTACCAGGGCTCACAATACCAGGGGTTTAGCCCAGATAGCAATCTTATTTCCACAACAGAAAGACTTGAAATATTCAGCAAACTTTAGTACCTATCTACAAGGGCTCCCATGATGAGATTTGCTGAGAGCAATCAGACATAGAAGCATCATTGTGCATCTTGAGTTGTGGGACAGCTTGGGCTCTTCTTTAAATGCATACAGGGGTTCAAGCATATTCTAGGGCTTACAGTTAGAGGGCCAGTAGTATTTTGTGCTTCCCTACATGACATGCTTTCTCAAGATCTAAAAGTCTCAAAGTGCCATGTTGTTTTTTACACAGTCTGATTTGTACCTTTTCAAACAACCAGGCTTATAGTCTAAACTGATAACAGAGTCTATGCACTAATAATAACAACAGATTTTCATCTGTTGTCCTGATGTTTCAAGAAAAAAAAAGCTAGCAAAATCAATTCTAAACTATTTTAGTGAGCAGATGCTTTCTGGTTTTCTGGTGAAAGTTTCAGTCAGGCAGCAGTTATCAAGAGACTTTTTGAAGCCATAGCAATTAAGCTTTGGATTCCTTTTGTAATGTTGCTTATTTTCTGAAGGCAGACAAAAACCTGCAGTATTCTAAGGGAAAAAATAATGGTATGAAATGAATGTGAAGAAATTGTATCAACTATATATAGCAAATCTCTTGAACATGAATTGCACAAAATATAAACATTGCTACTGTCAGAGGACATGTAGAAGACAAATGATGCTGAAAAGAAAATACTGATACAAATATGGGTTAGTTGTGTTGGTTGGTTAGTGAGTTAGCACAAGTTGTGAGACACTATCTCTGGACTCCTGGATCTGCCTGTCTAGGTGTGCTTCAATTTCAAGGCCATTAGGAATATGACCAGTTGGGCCTATAACATAATAGGGAATCCACAATGAGTCATGGAATTGCTGACTAAGTCTGTGAAGTGCCCTGTAAGTGGCACATCCTAACTGAGCTGATTATTATGGTATGGCAGGGGACACAATTTGTATTGAAAGAAAAGACTATTGCTGATATAATTATGGTGGGGAAATGTTTTCCTGTTTTTCAGTCATTATTTTCAAGGGGACATAATCTGGAAGCTAGAAAAAAGAGTTTGATCATTTGATCCTAGAACTGATTTTGCCAATCCCTAATTTGCTGCAGGCTTTTCAGTTTGGAAATGGACTCTACACAATCCAGTTTTCACTCTCTTCTCATTTGGATGATTCAGAATAAGCAGAGAGCAATCTGCAGTATCAGCACCACAAATAGCTCCTCAACCTTTCTTTTATATTCTCTTTAATTTTTTTTCATAATTAACCCTTGGAATAATTTCAATTGTTAACAGCCATTCACATTTTCAGGAATCACATATAAATTATGATGTGAAATCATCAAGAAAAAGAATTGTGTGTTGGAA
>JANHFJ010009588.1:21922-36932 GCA_032468195.1 Cerberus rynchops
TCTCTTCCCTTCCCTTCCCTTCCCTTCCCTTACCATCCTTCATTCTTCATCCCCATTTCTGCAACAGAGAATAGTAGAACTTTTCTATTTCCCTGGAATAATCTGGAGTTATTGTTTAGCATCAAAGAAGGAGATAAACTGCAACCATAGCAGGATAAGCTAAAGACTATCTTGCTTCATATGTGAATAGCGTGATTCCTTTTTGTTTTCTTTTCGGCACTCCTCTCTCATGTCACTGAAATATGAAAGGAAATAACCATTCATTTATTAAAAAATCCCCCCAATATTGGGGCCTTAGGAACCATAATTAATTTCTGTGTAACATTTCTACCTTTGACCTTGGAGTCGTATGTTTTCCTTAAATCTTAAGTTTGACATGTTCAGTCAGCACCTTTTTTATCTCACTGAAGGAAAGAGAGTAAAAACCTCACTGCATCATTTAAAGGCAAAGAATGCTGGAATCTGGAATGCACTTTGTCTTCTTCAACCTCCTCCTCGATTTGCTACATACAGCATAGGAAATGTTAATCTGATGCTCAACTGACCTTCCTGCATGAGAAAGAAAAAGAAATAAATAGATTATTTCCCTGTCTCCCTCTATGCAGGTGGGAAGCCGATGGGGAATTGCTAATCAGTTACATTCCAATGATTGAGTAGCATTCAAACTTAATCACACTGATGCTGAAATCGAGGGCACTGAAGTTTGTTGCAAAAATGGAATTAATTCCTTAAGAAACCTCAAAGGTGCTTTTTCAAGAGGTAAATGGACTTACTTGTTTTTGTTTGAAGACATTTCGCTTCACGTGAAAGAAGCTTCTTTGGCTCTGACTGGATGATGAGGAAGGGAAGGATTTATATTCCTCGCAGATTGCTGATCATTTGCATTTTTTAAAGAGAGGCCACTTGAAGGCTTATCTGTAGTCCTCGGTCCTTCAAAACAGTCCTTTCAGAAGTTCCAAGGAGGCTCCATGCCCATTTGCTCAGATGATCCTGAGGACACAGATAAACCTCTAAGTGGCCTCAACAACTCTCTAAAAGAATGCAAATCACCAGCTGTCTGCAAGGAATATAAATCCTTCCTAATCAAAAGTAAATAAATAAAGGCAAATAGAGCCTTAATGCCCTGAGAATGGAACTTTCGTAAATTTTAAATGGTTTATATTTAGTTTTTAAACAAATATAATTATGACTTCTTTGCATTCTGAGCCGATTCAGCTACATAATTTCCATTCTTCGTATATGATTTATGATGTTTTGACATATCCTCATGGTAGATATGGACAATTGTTCAGACTTGGAATTAATGGTAGATAAAAATTTTCTGAAATATCAACATCTGCACTGACCTGGACTAAATATAAAATATTTTATTTTATGTTGTTTTACTTTGCTAAAGACACACTATTTTGCCAAAGATCAAAAATAATAAGCTCAGCCAGACTTATTTTGAAAAAGGATACTGACTCTAACAAGTTTACATTTAACAAGTTAGTAGGAAGTTTTATACAGAAAGGAAAATCCCTTAGACAGCAACGATTTGGGAATGCAGACCAATGCCCATTAGGGACTTGACTGATATCTGGGAGTGTATTTTGCTTTATTTGCTTTTATTGTATTTTCATGCTTTTACATCTGGCTTTTTTTGCTGTATTAATGATTTAAGGAATGATTATTGTAAGGTTGAATTTCCTTTTAAAAGTGTCAGGGTTCCATCCTGGAATTTGTTCCAGATGCTGGTAACTAAGACTAAAGCAACAGGCCTTAGAAAGATAGTTCTTTCTGAATAAGGATGACAGCAAAAAAATAAAGTAAAATAAAATAAAAGTTAACTGACCAATACTCTCCCTAGAAGTCTGGTTCTTTACGAGCTATTTGATTCCACTGTAGTTTGTTTAAAAATTTTACATGCATATGTTCCTTTGGGTGACCAATTTTTATAGTTTTGAAAAGATTATATCAGTTCTCCATGGTATTGCGTTACTGTATTTCTTGAATTTTTTAAACAGCACTTGAAAGACTACATTTCTTAATCAGACATTACTAGTGGAATGTAGAAAGAGAGGTTAAAAAGCCAATCTGGCACAGAGAATTAAATACAGGTTCATAATAATATGAAAGGAAAACACAACACGCAACCAGAGGTTGTTGTTATTGAATGAAAGTGGCTAGGAACATGCATTTTTTATTATTATCAAAGGTGTTAAAATATATGAATAGCATATGTTTGGCACACACTGGTTTATTTTAAAGTTCTGTAGTATTTAGCTGCTTTTGGTTAAAACCAAAATAGTGTAACTCCCACCTCCTTCCCCACCTACCTCTTTGATATTGGAAAATCATTACAAAAATGTTAGCTTTGGGCTGAGTAATAAAAAACAAAGGCTGCCTTGCCGCCGACTAAATTTGAGTGAAAGTTTTGCACTATTTCCAAAAACAATTCTTGGCTATTTCAGGTTTCACCCCTACCAATAAGTAGTAACATTTGGTCCTCCCTGATGTTATGCTAAGGAAAACTGACAAGAAGACAAAAGACTTCTGGTGGCCTGTTGCCACAAAATCCACATGTACTTCTCCAGCGTGGCTCTGTTTTTATATAAGATTTAACTGGGTACAAATGGCAACATTATGATCACTTGGCCAGCCTTGCTTTCAGACCTATGTCAAAAACATTATTGACTCTTTTGCTCAAGCTGCCTGTGGTTTGGAGACTTCTGAGTTTTCTCAAAGCCTATTATCAGCATTACAAACCTAAATGGAGAGCATGCCCTCAATGAGAACTTTTTCTTGGTGCTCTCAATGAGACGGGATCATGATATCAGTTTTGCAGTCTTTGGGGATGTGTGAAAATCCCATTTTATCTCTGGAACTGACCTGGTAGGTCACAGTTCCTTCAGGCTGGCTTTTTCATCACTTACCTTCTTCTGTTTGACATGTCTACCTAGAAAAGCCATATTATCTACTTTCAACCTGGAGAGCAAATTGGAGAAGCATTAGTTTAAGTGTGTGACTTTCATAACTAAATATTCCTCAGGTTGGTCTATGGGCAAGACAAACTAAATGAAAGCTTTAATTAAGAAAAAACACACCATATTTATAGTGTTGGAAGAAATATCCATCTGGTTCAATTCCAAGTGAGGAGAAAGACACTGGAAGCATGGAGGCTGATTGAAAAGAGGATTTAATAGTGAAGCAGAACCATCAAGCACATAGTCTTGGTTGCAGCTAACTACATGGAGTTGAGAGAGGTATTCATCTTGGACTTTGCACTTGAACTTCCTGTTCCTGTGCAAGAATATGTATTCTAGTGGCTGAAGGAGGGGTCACAGCTAACCTTGTAGGTTTTATGACCCCCAGGCTTGATTAAAGCTTGACTGATGCAATGAAGGGACTTGTTGGGTAATTCCTATTGTGACTGAATGGCTTTGTCCTGCCTTTATTCAGAGCCAGACCTTGCTGCAGGCAGTAATGGATTACCAAATCTGCATTTCTAAAGCTGGTCCAGATCAGTATCTGCTTGTAGGGTGGGGGCAGGGAGCTGAGGTTCTGAGTTTTTGTCTCCAAGAGCATGTTTCTCAATTTCTCAACCAGGGAAACATAATATTCTGCCTTTTTAAATATTTCCTAAAATATTTCACTCTTCTAGGAGAGAGGTTGGTGCTAATTTTCTACAACAGGAAAACTTAGGATACTGAGAATATTTTTCCTGTATTATTGAGAATCAGGCTAAAATCTGAATTCTGCAGGTGAGGCACAAAGAAAAAGAATTAATTTCTGATTAAGGACAAAGTGAAAAATACCCCAGGGAACACAAAAACAAGGATAAATCTTTTAGACAAGGAAAGGAGGTGAGCAGATTCCTTCTACTAATTTCTCTACATTTTTTTGAGATAGGTACTTGCTGCTAGTTGTGATATGAAAAAAGTGATGAAATGAAATCACACAAATCATTTCACACTTGCAGGCAAGTACATAAATTAGAGCAGCAGGGTTGTGTTGCCATGACATGACATGCTTCATCATTTGTTCTCCAGCAAATGCCTAGTGATCGGACATTTATAGGTTCAGAAAACTGAAGTATGGAAAGTCGCATTCTAACAGTATTCCATTGAAGAAATTCATCTGGTTGTGCTGCTGTTAGAAGACAAGTTCTCTCTTTACAATTGTTTTCCATTCAAAGGGATTTGTTTATGAAGGATCAGAAGAGAGTTGCCTTGAGGTTGTCTACTGACCCTAGGAAAAAAGTCCAAGCAAGCACACAGGTTACCCAGTGGCAATTTTTCCTACTACAATGAAATACCTTGTATTTCTTATTTAAATTAGATATGAATCAACCCATGCAAATCTTACATAAGTCGGAGTCTTGTGTTATTTTCTGCTTGATAATACAGTTCTGTATTTCACTCAAGATCACATAAGCCTACCATCTGTTATAGTTTCTCAATAGAAATTGAAATGGAAACTAGAATATTCATGTCATTCAGGCTAGTTTCAATCAAGCTTGCTATTTCATGCAAGCAAATGTGATCTACCTAGAACTGTAGGTTATGCCTTAAGGAAATAACCACACATGCATTATACCATTCTTTGAATGCATGTACTTTCATCCTCTGCACAGCATTTGCTCATATAATAAAAAACCAATATATGCAGTTCTTCTTTAACAATTATTTATTTATTTACTTATATTAGTTTATAATATAAAATGCAAAAAATACAAAAGCAAATAAAGGAAAAATAGGAGAGAGAGAAAAGGAAGGAGAAAAGTGTAAAAATGAAGGGAAAAAGAAAGAAAAGGCATTGACTTCCGACTCCCTTTGGTGCAATAGAATAAAAAAGTAACATCAAGCTTCAACTTTTTACTTTTACATAATAGTGTACACTAACCACTTCTGTAACATCAGATCTATCTAATCAGTAGAACCCAAAATCAATGTTTCAAATCAAGCAGAAAGTCCAGAAGCAGTTTCCAAGTAGAAACAACATGTGTCTTTTTCTTTTATCAAAGCAATCAATTTAGCCATCTCTGCTAACCCCATTAGTTTTTGCAAGCATTCATCCATTGTGGGGATTGAAGTGCTTTAGGGACTATTTATATGCCGACCGTTCAAACTTGTAGCAGCACTGAATGAGCAGTCCTCTTACTTGTGTTCAAATTGGAACCATGTACAACCTTGTTTGCTGGCTTCCTGCAAGCAAAGTCAGTAAAGAAGCCAGCAGAAGGTTGCACATGGCAACCTGGTGACATCCTCATTTAATGACCCACAGTGATTCACTTGATGATGGCAACTGAGAGTGTCAGAATTTCTGTCATTAGGCAATTATGTCACATTATGCTTTATGTCTGTGTCATATAACAACGGACATTCCAGTCTCAATTGCTGCTGTTAATTGAGGGCTACCTGTATTGATATTTATTTTTGATGTCATTAAATGTAAACTTGGTTTGCCTGAAAGTAACTTTGGTATTGTGTAAACAGGTTGCATTAGAAAAGGGAACATACTTTGGTGGTTGTTCAGAACAAAGGCAAACCAGATTGGAGAATGTAATTTATTATTTTTAATTGCTTTGCTCAGAAGTTTTTAATTAAATACTTTTAATTAAGTAACCCTCCAGAAAATTATGTTTGTTTCTTTGCACTTCTATTAGACTAGAATTCAACCATTAATTCTAATGCCTTTGAAAGTTCCCACATGTGTTTTCCAAAGTAATTGCAGAAGTTTTGAAAACTGTCGAGTCACACAAATGTAAAAAAAATGAATTTATATTTAAACTAATGGAAATACTGAACACAGAGCAGAAATTTGGGGAACCTTTGCAAGACAGTTCAGCTCTTCAAGCATCATATGAAATAATATTAGTGTCTGCAAGCTGGCAATGAAAAAAAAACAGGTGAAACCAATTATATAAACCTGAAATAAAATTCTACTTGTTTGCTCAGCTGCCTCTCCCGCTGAGTTTATTCATTGATATATTTATTAAATGGTGTTTCAGTCTTAGATTCTGCATGGCTCATAATTATATAAAATCCAGATTGCTGATGTAATATTTATCATCAATAAACTTACAAAACCAAAAATCAGCCACTGAATCAATAAACAACATGTCACACCATCCCCCAAAAGATTCAGAACTGCCTTCCAGAAGATTAAATCTCTAAAAATGTAGAGCAACTACCAAAAAGGAGAGTCTTCCAATCCCACTCCTAGCTTCTCTTCTGTGTTCATATATACAGGACATGCAGATTTCATCCAAGAGAGATTTAGTACTATATTTCTAAGCAAGCGATTCTAATTTTAGTATAAACACTTCCATAATTTTTTTTGTGTGTGTGTGGACAAAATAAACATAGTGTCAGCCCTGGAACCATTTTGAAAATCTTCAGGGCTAACACAACAAGTCCAGTTGCTGCTATGGGAAGGTGAGAGAGGAGATGAAGATAACTGGGGGGAAACTGTAGCCAAAATAACATTCCTTCCCGTGAAAGCCAAGGACCTGTCTGGAAGGTGTAGACCAAAAGCAGCTGAAAGAGGACTGTGATCTGATTGGACCGCGTGGTGAATGTGTGACCTAGGAGGCAAGAAGTTTGGGGTTTGATTTGGGTGGGGAAAACCTCAGATCCTTCAGAGTTGGGTTTATACCAGCCGTACCAATATGGCATTTCTAATAAAATATTACTTTGAAGAAAGTACAGGCCTCAGAATTTTGATTTCGTTGGGTCTCTTACTTGGAACCCTGACACACAGTATGTGTGCATCTCTCTTTGTGCCTCCTCTTCCTCAATCTCTTTGATCAGTTGAACTTTATCCCACAACACTGCTAAATAAATAAATAAATAAAACATCAAAAATACAAAAACTTTGATTGCAACCACCCCTTCAAACTTGATAATAGAATATCTTCTAGTCTTCCCAATTTATTTATTAAATGCCATCTGAAAAAAAGAGTTTTAAAACACTTTCCCAGAACATTTGGGAGTTGAGTCACGGCAACTGGATTTTTCATTTTGGTTTGAAACAAAGAAGCAAACAATAAGCAGCAAAACATTTCAAACAAAAAAACAAAAATAGTCCAGTTGCCGTGACTCAGTTTCCAGACAATGCTATCTGGATGACTGAGAATCTTCATCAACATTTTCCCAGAACAATTAATCTTTCTGGCAGCTTACAAAATGAACCTTCATAAGGTTATTCAGCTCTATGGTCTACAGCCGTGATGGCGAACCTATGACACGGGTGCCACAGGTGGCATGCAGAGCCATCTTGCTGGGCCCACAAGTTGTCAGCCAACTTACCTCCAGCTGAGCATGCACATGCAATTGCACATACAAGTATGCGTAATTGCAGAGACCTATATGGTCTTCAGAAGTCCACAGTGCATGCGTGCTATTGCAGCAGGAAATCCAGCTGGTCTTTGGAGCTCTCTTGCGCATGCACACACAATTGCTCATGTGTGCATGAGTGCCTGCATGCAACACGCATGCATTGCATATGCAAAAGCTACATGCATGCACAGATGGTGTGGTTGCACATGCAGTGCACATGGAGGAGCTGCACACAAGTGCAGATAACACATGCAAAGCACGTACTTTTTGGCACTCGGTAAATAAAAGGTTTGCCACCACTGGTCTACAGGAAAACATCCAAGGGCTATTGTTTTTTATTTTCCCTTCCATTGACGTATTGATTTTAGATTTGAATAGAGAATATTTCTCTCCCTTTCAGCCACCACACAAAAATCTCCAAAAATGACTTAGTTTTCTGACTTAGCTTTAGAAGAAGACAAAATAGGCATGAAATGAGGGTATTTCTGGAATTGTTCCCTAAGCTTCTGACATATTCTAAAAACCAATATCTTATCTATCTTTCCTGATGTAAAGTGAAGTAAATATTGTTTTTCTCCTGGCTTGTAGTTGAAGAGAAACAAATTAAAAATGGACAAGGGGCCACTAGAGAAGAGGGATGAAATATGACTGGTACATCTTTATAATGTATCTGCCTTACCAACAGGAACTAGGCAGGCACTGGATGTTTTTAAGAGGCTTGAATGCATTTGAAAGCAGCTGCATGTGCCAAACATTCATGCCCATCATACTGACAATAGAGAATTCTTTTATAGAATTATCACTTTCAGAAGCAACTATACTTGGAGATGCATCAAATGACAGACCCTTTAACCTTGTTTTAAGAATACCTTATGTTGACCATTTTTGGAGCTTGATGACAGTTCTCTGCCCACAGTCTCTTTGTGCATCTGTTACACATTTAAAGAACTCCTCTTTACGAGCTATTTTAAAGATATTTAAGATTTTAAGAGAACACATGTTGTAGAGGTATGCCCGTGGGCAGGAATGCTCTGCTTACCACGGCAGACAAAAAAGATACTAGCATTTCAGCAGTAATGTATATATCAGGGATTGACCGTCAAGAACTTCTGCTACTATTTAGAGCAGTATTCTCAACCTAGACAACTTTAAGATGGGTGGACTTCAACTCCCAAAATTCCCCAGCCAGTCATGTTGGTTGGGGAATTCTGGGAGTAGAAGTCACCCCTCTTAAAATTCCAAGGTTGAGAATCTCTGATTTAGATGTTCTGATGAGTTGGATAAACAATGCAAAGTCATCCAAAGTTAAGCTGCATATTTGTCCACTAATTTCACACACAAAAAAAATATGAACAGAATATAAAGTTTTAGCGGGCAACAGTTTGCTTGTTTACATCTCTATACAATCTCCAGTGGCAGAATTAGGGAGTCTTCATGGTTGTGAGGATTTTTTTTTAAGAACCTGAGATTATTTAAATCTAAATTGAAATTAAAATGTATTGAACCTGGGAAGGTATTTTGACTATCAGAGTACAATGGTATTAAGGCTCCAGAAACAAAAAAAATGGCAATCCATACTTGCATAATCCACTTTTTTTTTTAATTTTAGAAGTATCATTTAGAACATTTTGCCCTGTCTTTAGACAAATCCAAAGGCAAAAGAGTAGAGGACACTAAATAGAGAAAGATCCATTTTACCTTGATCCTACTGTCATTTTGCCTGGTAACTGAGCAGAGGCCAAGAAAGTTGGAACCAATAGATGAATATTTATTTATTTTGCATTAAGCCATTGCAGCTGGTATTTGTTTACTGACATGGATGTTAAAATGAAAGTTTTTTGAGTCTTGCAAAACTTCAAATTTTTGCAACATGACTCTTTCTTGAGCTGTCATGCAACTCTTCCCAAGACAGAGATCCTTGCAACGTAACCATTATCCTGCTTTTGCCTGTTTCTGTTAATTTTGAAAGAGCAATCCCCAAATAAAATCTAATCAGTCCTCTGTGAGTTGCTAAAGGCATAAAATGATACAATGGCTTGCTGGGTTCAGTTTGGGGCAGCTAAATAGATTGTCTTTCCATAAATGAATGCAATTCTTACAATATTTGGGAGTAGTCTATCCCTATGCTATCCTGATGCTATCAGCATTGCTTTGTCACAGTAGCATTTGTCAACGTTTCTGCCTTCTAGATAATACATTGATTCCTGACTTGTCTACTCCTGCTTTCTGCCACCAGCTTCATAAGCTCCAGAGAATGTTGATGCATGAAAAACAAATTCATGGAGGCAAGATCTACAATGGCTGTCTCCAACTTAGTTTTTCTAGGTATATTAGAAATCAGTTCCCATAATTCCCAGTTACATTTGGTCATACTAGACCAAGTTTAGAAGTTTTGTTTTTACAAACTGAATATTGGGGAAGGATTTCTTGAACATATCCAATGTCCCTTAGATTTTTCAGGAGAAACTGATAGTAATAGTAATTGTAATCTGTCTCTTAAAGAGGGATATCTGCAGGATATGATGGAAAAAAAGTCAGGATAGCTGCCATAATGGTGACTGCCATATTAATTGTTCTTATTATACTCTCTTTAAAAGACCCCTTCTTTTACATAAATGTTTATTATTGTTATTTTCAACTATTCTGAGGAAACACAATGATTGCTGGGACTGGGAAAGAAATGAGTTAAGAATGCAAATGTTTTATTTATTGGTCACTCAAATTAATACATTTTGTTAGTGATAGATCACTTAGATTCATTTATTTTGACAGCAAAATAGCTTCAACTTCTCTCTTTTTCCATTCAGTGAAGGCCAGTCCCCATCTCCAAAATACTCAAAAAAGGCAAAGTCTTATATTTACAGAACAGTGAAACAATTAAATATGATTGCCCTTAAGGTGAAGGGCTGACTAAAGCCATATTTACAAAGAAATGTATTAGTCCTGTAACTGCAGTTGATGTGCAATATCACTTTCTGAAAATTAATTATAGATTAATGCAATTTTCTTTCAAGTCAAAGGTAATTGGTACTGAAAGGTTTATAAGGCTTGAGAAAATGAACACTTCCTGTTCTGGTTTCTGCAGTATAGCTGTACTTACAGCTGGATTAGTACCCCAGGCAGGCACATGGATACATAACACTGACTATTCTCAAAGGAGAATGTATGAAACCTATAACTTGTTTAAATCATTTTCTTTGATTTAGATTTTAAAAAAATCCATGTCTTCTATTCTGTAACACACACACACACACACACACACACACACACACACACACACACACACACACATTTAGCATAAATATATACTAAAAATATAAAATCTTGTCATTCACTACCTCAGATTACATGTCTGCATGTTTTGGCTGGGTTAAAGGAGATAACAGCCAGAATGTTACCTAGTCCTTAATGTGAAGAGGATATTTGTGTCAACCTGTTTTTTTTTTTAAAGCTGATACTTCATTTGATGTGGATTTTCATGTAGGACCTGTCTTCTGTAATGGTTAAGCACCAGAGTAGAAACAGAGGTTGTGATTTCTAGTTCTGCCTTAGGAACAAAGCCAGTTTGGGGCAGTCATTCTTTTACAATCCTAGGAAGGAGGCGATTACCAGAGATCAAGAAAACTGCAGGCCTTGTCCAGGAAGGCACAAGAACTAACTAGAAGGCACACACAACTGCCCCCCCCCTTTGGGCATAGATTATAATGACTACCTTTCAAGACATAAGTTGGATCCAGCTTTCCTGTTCCATTAATGGAAAGGAATCGAGAAGAAATACATCATTAAGGAGGAACTGGAAAGGTGGATTAGGATAGCATACTGGGGACTTCCTTCTTGGCCATTGGAGAGTGAATGGTACACATCTGATTATTTTCCCCTTTCTATTGCATTATAAATTTAATTTGGCAAAAATTCTGGAGCGCTTCAGCAGGTGCATTTAAGACTTCTTCAGGTGACATGGCTTCTAGACTCTAAGACTATTGGCTACAGAATTCATAGGTAGACCAGTCTCCACTTATATTTTCCAATTTTCCCATTTTGATATTTTAAAGAGAAGCAAATATAAAACTAGTTCTTTTCTGGAGAGAGGGGGAGAGGGAGGGAAGGACACACACACAGAGAGAGACACACACAGACACAGACACAGACACACACACACACACAGAGAGAGAGAGAGAGAGAGAGATACCTCTTTTTGGAACTGAATAGGAAGCTTTGCAGACATAAACATCTGTTTATGTTTTTTATCCAGCCAACTCTGTGTTGATTTCCAGACTACAGAGCTGATCCAATGGTGAGATGGACAGCATATACATTTAATAAATAAATTTGGCTTGAAAATCCTATTTGAGTCCAGCCACTTCCCACTCTCAGAGAAATTGCAATTCCAGAAGACTATAGTTGATATATGTGAGCTGGACATTTAATCGGTTAAAATAATTGTTTAGGTTATTCTTCTAGTTTATTGTTGCAAAGAATCAGCTTTAGGATAATTACAAAGCCTCCTAACAAATTAACTTATGTGAAACATTGAAACAATTAAAATTGTTATGAAACAATATTTACAACTAACTAAGGGTTAATTGAAGCTCTTAGCCATTATTCCAAAGTGACAAAAACCTACAAGCCGGCCCAAAAAGTGGTTGGAAATAACTTTCAGTTCAACAAAGCACACAAAAGCATAATGATTTAAAACACAGCAGAAAATAACAAACTTGACCTGTATCACTGGGATGATCATTTGGGTGCCTATCTGCTTTCTCTTTCTGGACTGAGTACATTTGCCTCCCCCCTCACTTTGTTTGAGATGATTATCCTTAAATCACTGACCAGTGGGAAAGGCTTCCTCTGCCAATTGATTTTCTTCCGTACCTGTTTATCAGGCCATAGTAGCTCCTCCCATGTCACATGTAGTTTAACTAGAGCTGTAAGGTGAAAATAGATCTACTTATCAGTGGGGGCAAAGTGATTTTAGATTCTGGATTTAGTAGCTTTGTTTTGGAGGCAGGAGAAAATGCTCTTCGGATCATAAAGCCATATTACTTACTTTGTTTCAACAAAGCAGCCTGCTCTGCTGGAGATCCTCCTTCTGAGTCTGGTTCTAGAGGACTGCCTTAGTGGCACCAGTAGAGATGAATACTCTAAGACTTTTAACAAGTCTTTCTAAATTTAATAGACGTATTATGAAGCTTTGTCTGCAGCTTTGAAGCTGAGGAAAGGATCTCACTTTTGTAGCTTATGATGTAACAGCAACATAAGAAGCAAACATTCCAAAAGGTCATTCCTGGTTCATGACAGATTAACCACTGATAGTATTGGGCTGTTTTATTACATAACATACTACCTGGAATATGATATATAAACAGCATCTCCTCTGAACTGAACTCAGCTTCTGATGAATTTATGGGCACAACCAAGTTTTGGTCTTGGCAACAGTAAGGAATTGTCTTCTACAAGGAAGACAAATCTTAATCTAGCCAATAAATCTGGGATTCCCTGGTAGTTTCCCATCCATGTCCTAACCAGGTCAAGCACATTTCAAGATCCAGCAATATCAGCTAGGTGCTGCCATCTAGCTGGGTGATAAAACATAACATCAGATATGCATAGTGATTATCTTTAAAGTTATCTCCTGTAATTTCTCTGAATAAGCACATACATCATCAGATTTTTCTTATTATTTAGTCCATAGGAGCTCATTGACAGAATATATTAATATACTTCTTGGAAGAGCCATATGACTAGAAATGTTTCAGAGGAAGAACTGAATATAGTACAGTTAATACGAAAAAGAAACAGAAACAAGAATTCTAGCTCCGTCACACTTTTTCAAAAGTGTGTTGGATTTTCTTTGGAGCAAGGACAAACAGAATTGCCTTTTCTTTTCTGCCAAAATTTGTCTTCCCCTCTGCAGATTTGTTAGTACCAGTATCTGCTATCTGGTAGTAAACATTTTAAGCCTCTCTTTAGCAGAACTCATAGCACAATCCTTTTACATGTCTACTTATGAGGAGGAAATAAATCAGATGCCCTACATATACTCTTTCTGATCATGACTTGAGTTATAAATCTATATAAAAACTATGGGAAAATAACAGTGAAGAGAGAAGATAATTTTCTTAAAAGTTGGGAAGTCAAATATTTTGTTTTTAATATTAAAGTTCTAAACAGTTGGAGGTAACCACTTCCAGAAAAACTACACAACTCTCTTCCCATGAGATGTGTTGAAAAAAAAGCTGTTTAATATTACTTTCATGCATCAAAACTCACTTTTATAGCAGTATTCTTGGACCCAGCCCCATTGAGCTCGCAACCTCTTGAGAAAATAGTTTCCAGAATTGCCCAGGCCAATGAGTAAAATTGTAGCTCCTTAAAGCTCTTGAGACTGGAACAAAATCACTTTGTAGATGGTGAATGAGGATTAATATTGCAGGGTTCAGTGGCAGCAGGCCTTGTAAATGATAATTGATTCATTTTTGGAAACAACTCCTTTCCCAGAAGGCCGTGAGAAAGGGACTACATGAGGAAACCAGGAGCCACCCATTCTGTAACCTTTACAGCATGTGTTCATATTCAGAGACAGGTCCCTTGTTCCACAGGGATACCTATAAATTACGCACAGGAGTCTGCGTAGACGTGTATGGAGACATATGGAGACCTTGTGTTCCCGAATCATTCTTTCCCTTCCCCCTTATAATTTACGGTGATTCCCTTGTTGCTGTCTTGTCTGGCTATTAATTTACCAGAGGGAGTATTCTCTTGATTTATTTGTTATGAAACCTGAATAGAAGCTTATTAGAAGCTATTTGAATTTTTTTTAAAGTGATGTTCATTTGAAAGAGTGAAGTAAGGTTAAAGAGCTTAACACACTGCCAGGTACAAACATATTATCCTCAGTTCAAGAGAAGGTACAGCAAATCAACTGGACAACTGCATTAAAGGTCATAAGAGGTAGGTGATTGATGGTGGCATATAGTCTTTCCATATTTACTAAAACGTTGCTCTGCATTCAATGGACAGCAGCCCTACATATGTGTTCTTAGGTTTGCTGCTTAACAGCAGTATTACACATTTGGGAGCATTGTGGATTTTACCACTTAAAAGGAACCATTTTGAGGAGAATATGAATGTTGGAGCAAGAGAATCTTGTGGCCTTAATAAAATTATAGTGGAGCTTTAAGTTCTTCAGCTCTACAAAAACCACTTTTTATAATTTCACTCTTGGCTTTCATTTATGATTCTATATTTTATTATATTTTCCCTATTTATTTTAAGTTGTTCTGAATATACTTTGTGTCGGGAGGAAGGAAGGTATGATTTAGTCTGTCATCTGAAATGTATTTAGGTTTGCAGCTTAGGCCGACAACATTATTAATGCTATTCACTGGTCTCCACTTCATAAAAATGTACAAGAGGGGTGGTCCTCAAATGTTGGTTTTCTCTGGTCACAAGTTCTCTAGCTAGCATGAGAAATCTTTGAAGTTTTAGTGCAACTTCTGAAGAGCCACAGAGTTCCAACTTTCCTAAGTTAGGAATCAACAATAGGATATTTTCTAGAACTCCCAAGATGTGTTCCTGCAAATCCCAAATTCCCATGGCATTTGGTCAATTTTGTGTAGAAATGCCAAAATTCTGCTTGATACCGCAAGAAATCGTTCCGGAATGGAGGGTATGTCTCACATACAACA